>OZ024735.1:5000-272500 GCA_964016875.1 Fallopia convolvulus
ACCCTCAACTCTCAACCCTCAACCCTAAGCCCTAAGCCCTAAGCCCAAAGCCCTAAGCCCTACACCCTGAACCCTATACCCTATACCCTATACCCTATACCCTATACCCTAAACCCTAAACCCTTGTTCTTAGTAACTGTGCTTTCGAACTTCAACAAGATAAACTCTCAAGAACAAGAAGTTGAGCTGCCAAGAACAAGAAGTTCGAGCCCAAGAAAACAAAACCAAATCTAGTGTTAAGTTTAGTTTTCTTAGAAAGAAAAGAGAGTCAGTCCCTTGTGTGATAGGGATTGGAACTAAGTTAGGTGACATACGCTCTAAGCTCGGAGGAGAGGTTTCACGGGCTTAGTAGATCTTGTATAAGTTTGAGTGAGAAGATGTCTTAGGCTAAGGGAAACATATTAGTGAACTCTAGTGGGACTAGGTTCAGAGAAGTTTGTGGTTCTGCCTTGTAATAGAATCTTAGGACTCAAAAGACATACAAGTGAAAAATGACGTGATTCAAAATCCTTCTCGCGAAGGTAGAGGTTCACTCATAAGGACTAGTTGGTCCAAGTGAGGTTCCTCTCTACATAACGCGTCCTCAGTAATTTCTCTCTTAATTATCTCCTACATCTTAACTTTTATATTTCCGTTGCCTAAGGACACTTCTGATAACGTCCCTATAACTCACAAGCTAACGTAGTGATCCTACAAGTATCTAGTTGTCCATACGTGAGTAAGTAGTCGTTCATTGCTACTTATTAAATGTTGCGAGAAAGTATTTGTTCTTTCGTAAGTATGTATGAAGTTGTTCATACGCGGGTATGTAGTTGTTCAAAATATACGAGAGGAGAGAGAATTTTTTTCATCAACACCTATATAGACGTGAAGAAAATTGGAGGAGAGAGAAAATCAACAGATAAGATATGTTGTTCATTCACGAGTATGTAATTTATCATACGTGAATAAGTAGTTGTTCATTTCTACTTATTATATGTTGCGAGAAAGTAGTTGATTTCCAGTAAGTATGAAGTTGTTCATGCGCGGCTATGTAGTTGTTCAACATATACGAGGGGAGAGAGAAAGTTTTTCATCAACACCTATTTAAACATGAAGAAAATTGGAGGAGAGAGAAAATCAACAGGTAAGATATGTTGCTCTTTCACGAGTGTGTAGCTATTCATTCGAGACTAAATAGTCGCTCATTGCTTCTTAATAAAAGTTGAGAGAAAGTGGTTGTTCATCTGTTAATATGTATTTGTTCATACGTAGACATGTAGATGTTCAACATATACGCGAGGAGAGAAACTTTTTAATGAGCACCTATATAGACGTGAAGAAAGTTGGAGGAGAGAGAGAGAGAGAGAGAGAGAGAGAGAGAGAGAGAGAATAGCATATGAGATATGTTGTTCATTCACGAATTATTGGTTGTTCATTCGCAAGTATGTAATCTTGCATTGTTTCTTAATAAAAGTTGCGAGAAAGTAATTGTTCAACCGTTGATGTGTAGTTATTCATCTGCGGCTATGTAGTTGTTAAACATATACAACATATATTATCTTTTGATTTTCTTTCTTCTTCAATTTTTTTCACATCTATATAGGTGTGGATGAAAGACTTTCTATCTCCTCATGTATATGTTGAGCAACTACATAGCCGCTTATGAACAACTTCATACTTACGGAAGAACCACATCTTTCTCGCAATATTTAATAAGTATCAATGAATGACTACTCCGAATGAACAGTTACTCGTGAATGAACAACAAATCTTATCTGCTAATTTTCTCTCTCCTCCAATTTTCTTCACGTCTATATAGGTGTTGATGAAAAAGTTTCTCTCTCCTCACATATATGTTGAACAACTACATATCCGCGTATGAACTACACATTAACGGATGAACAACTACTTTCTCGCAACCTTCATTAGGAAGCAATGAACGATTACTTGCTCGCGAATGAACAATTACATACTCGTGAATGAGCAACATAACTTATATGCTAAATTTCTCTCTTATACAATATAATATTTTTTATTCAATCAAACATAAACAAATCAATTTATAAATATGAATTTTTTTATATTTTATAAAAAAAATCAAAAATGAATTTATAATATGTACATATTTTCTTGATTTTTTTATTTTCGTTAGTTATTTTTAAATTTTGAAAAATCTCATCCAGTGATCTATTAAAATTCAAGGACTGATATTTCTCATCACTATTTACTAGACCTGTCAAACGGGTCGGTCGGGTCGGGTTCGGGTCGAGTCGGGTTGATAAAATTTTCGGGCCGATCGGGTTCGTGTCGGCTCAACGGGTCGAAAACGTTAAAAATTTGAATCTTTTAATGTATTAAAAGATAAAAATTATTATTTTAATATTAGTTTATATATTTTAATAATAGAAAATATATTACAATATTCATTATAAAATACATATTTTTTGTAAAACATTGTTTCGGGTCGACCCAACGGGTCTCGGGTTTCAACCCACTAATGATCGAGTCGAACGGGTCGGGTTGGATTTTGACCCGTAAAATTTTGTGTCGGGTTTCAACCCACAAAACTTGAACGGGTCGGGTCGGGTCATGTTTTGACAGCTCTACTATTTACCGTAAGAATCCTCCTCACCTGAGTATATATATGTGTGTGTACGTGTGTGCGTGGTGTACATATATTATACCATTTAATTGATCATATATAACAAATCACACGTAGGAATATGTACATGTTAAGATTTTGCCTACAATATCTTAGTACTAATAAATTTATAAATCTTATCATAAATTAAGACTAAGTTATTGAAATAAATCATATTGATATATTAATATATAAAGACTAGATAAATATATATATGAAAATTTTTAATTATAAAAGTAATAAGGATACAGAATTGTTATAATATAATAAATATAATATGTTGTGGGACCACAATTAATGTGGAGGCATAAAAGGGGACAACTTTATTATATAATATTGATAATTGATTTTTATGTTAAAATTGTTTATGTGATAATTATTATAGTCATAAATCATACATTAATATATTACTTGGCATATGTATCATAATACCAAATTACTTATAAATGCAATAATAATTATCTAGTAAGATAAAAAAAAAAGCGAATCATAAAAATAGATATACAAAAAAATTGAGAACGAAATACAATAAATTCAAGTTGTCTCTCCATTTTTATCAAAAATAAATAAATAAAATCCCTGAACCTAGTCACGTAACTCAATATCTACGATTCCTTGTACGGGTCATACTCCGTAAGACATCAATCAAAAAGTCACGTGTTGGCTTGTACGTTAACTAATCAGATACGGACGTGTAGATTGTAGAACAGCGTTCCTAGGCAGCGGAATAAAACTTAAATGCAAGAAATTAATAAACAGGAGGCTTAAATGAGAACGCAAGATTTATAGAGAAACCCCACAAAGACAATTAGTCCTTTTGGGTAAACCTCTATTTTCGTGAGAAGGATTTTGAATGACTTCTCCTAAGATGCTATTACAAAGACAAATCACAAACTTCTCTGACCTAGTCCCACTAGAATCACTATTGTGTTTTCTCTCAGCCTAAGATTTCTCCTCACTCAATAATCACAAGTTACAAGTAAGTCAAACCTCTCTTCTGGGCTTAGAGCGTACGTTGTCTAACTCAGTTTCAGTACCTAACACTCTAGGAACTATCTTTCTAACTTTTTGCGGATTCAAACTTTGATTATGGTTTGTTTCTCTTCACTCGAACTTCTTTGTTCTTGGTTTGCTCAAACTCTTTTTCTTCTTGACAGTTTTTTGTGCTAGAAGTTTGTTCGGTCTTTGACAGTTTGCTATGAATACAAAGCGATGCATTTATAGGAAAACCCTAGCAACCTTTGACTTGGATGCGTGGCGGAAGTTGAATTACGCTTTAGTTTTTCTGGGGCGTCCTCAGAGTTGCAGTCGCTTTCCCAACATGGTTCAGATTGAAACTTTGTCTTCTAACAGATTTTCAACTCTGATGTACATTGGAAACAGGTTGTTGAAAGCGATATCTCGTCTTCATGTGTATTTTTTTGACACACGAAGCTTCCCAGGAGACTGCGCATGCTCAGTCGACAACGATAGGTTGTCTGCTTGTCGAAAGAGACCTTGGCAGTCCTTTGAATTCTTCTTTTTGCGTTGGATTCCTTCTCGAGAAGGACGGCGTCCTTTTCTTCTCAGAAATAACACTATTCAAGTGATTTGGCAATTAAGTTCTTTCAACACCTGGGCGTCCCTATCTTGTAAGAACTTTATTAACCTGTTATCTTTCTTTTGATGCATCCGTTCCTGTGAACACTCAATAGGTAACATTGGTTCCAAGGAGTTTGTCATTATCAAAACTAGGGACGGTGAAATTGTTGTTTCAGTGTAAAGTACTAAGTGTCCTTAACACCATCCCAACAATTTCCAACCTTTTTTATGATGACAATTCGATAGCATCCCCAAAGGACGACGTCCACCCCACGCCCATGATTGCCACCTAGGCGGCGACGACCAGAGGCGACTTGTCGCGACAAGGGCCAGACGTGTCCCGTCGGCGGACAGCATCAACGTCGAGGGGTCCGTGGGCAAGCTAGGGGGATAATTATCCGAATCCGGTCCGATCCGGTAAAATTAACGGATTAGCGGACCGGATATGGAATGAATATTTTGTCCAGCGGATATCCGGTATATATTACTTATTAGGTATTATATGGAATATACTACATATTGTCCAAGTAACTTAATTGATTTTACTATATTTTTATTCCCAAAGGTATCTAAATGTCGAAAGTTCGACTCAAATGTGCTACAACCCTCAATATTTTTCATTTTGTATGTATAATTGTGTCTTTGGCCTTGTAAACGAGCATAATCAATTTTAATATAAAGTGTTTTTTACGTAAACGGATATCCGACCGGATTATCCAATCCGATCCGAGCTATTCGGACCGGATATCCGGGTTTATCCGGACCGGATATGGATACCAATTTAGAAGAATTTTTTAACCGGATATCTAATCCGTTTAGGTTAAACGGATCGGATATCCGTTTATGAACACCCCTACCAAACACAGATGGATAAATCTAAAAACAGAGGTAGTATATCCTCCTTTATCTCGGTTGTACATCAGTATGAACAATCTATTGTCTTAAAAGTTATAAAAACATGACATCTAAAATGTTTTCCTACTTTTTGGTCATTAGTCTAATTATGTAATTGTGCATAAAAGTTCCATATAATGATAAGCATTGTTATTGTACAAAAGAAAGCTTACATTAAAGAAAAAGAACAAACAAATAAGCTATGAATAAGCAAAGAAAATTTTAAATAATAGAAAGAATACATTATGATGAACTTATTTGATTAGAATAATAGGAGCCAGTGAATGTTCTAGTATTGCGTTGTCAATACCATTCTTCATTTTGTGTGTGTACTTTTTCTTTATCTTTTTTTTTCAAGGAACAAAACCAGTCTTCTAAAACTATAAGGAAGGTCAGAAAACTCCAAGTGATCATCTACCTTATTTTCTAAAGTAGTGCCACAATACCCTATGAGCTAGTAAGTAAGTCACTATTGTTTTAGAATAATAAAAAACTTCATACGAAGAATTCTTGACAGTGTATAACTTTGAACTTTTAAGTCAGTTCTTGACCCTAAAGAAAGGCTTTTAAGTCGGTAATGAAGACACTAATTCAGTTTTTTTTTCTAATGGGGGATATTTTAAACATGAAATAATGTAGTTCAGGGCCTACAAAACAAGCAATGGTAAAAGGGAGCAAAATGAGAAGGATGTTGAATTTCGTTAGAAAGTGGTCAACAGAGAGGATAATGTTTTTAAGCTTAATCTTCTTAAATAAATATTAATTATATACTACAGTAAGAAAAAAAAAGTTAGTTATCTCCAAGAATTTGATGAACTACCAATTCTACTGAGAAGACTTCCTTTTGCAGCAACTCTGATTGAGAATATGAAACAGGTTAATTAAAACAACATTTACATGAGATCTCCTCCAAAAACACGGAATGGATCAGCAAAAAGGAACCAGAAGTGAGAAGCCGTAACCATGGTGGGAATGGAGAAATCATGAACCATAAGGCGCAAATCAGCAACTAACGAAACCCAATTTCAAAAGAGACCTCAACATGAACCCGAAATTGGAAAATCTAACCATGTACTGCTCAAAGTATGAACAAAGTGGCAGTAGAAAACTAACCCAACACAATAAGATCTAGGAACCAAACGACTGGACAACACAAATAAATTGAACTAAACAACATTGCATTGGAAAGAAGGAATAAGTTCCATCGCTTCTGCAGCTATGGCCATAGAGCTCTGAACACCTCGAGTTGTTGATCCTTGTCCCACAAAGACATTGGATCCATCGCCTTCATTTCCTCAAGCTCTTTCTGTTTTTTATCTTTTGCATCACTCAGTTCATGAAGCTTAGTTTCTTCGAATGACACATCAGGCATCATAAGAAGGTAGCCATAGCCACCAAAACATCTGCTATATTCCATTGCTTCTTCTGGTCCATCTGCGATTTCTTCATCACTTTCTGGAATAGAAAGGTAGCCCAATTTGCTTAATTTCCTTACCACATCATTCAGTTCTGTGGTGAAGGGTGATGAAATTTCTCCGCCCCTAACAGCTTTTAGAAACTTAATCTTGTTTTCTATCTTTTTCACGTCCCTATCAAGATTGTTGACTAAGTCGTTCTGCAAAAAAAAAACAATAAGGCTGATAAGCACAAGTTTGACTAAAGAACAACAAGATTGTTACTGAATCTTAGTTAACATAAGCCACCTTCTTCTTCACACATAGAGGAAGAATGAGTTTGTCCCTGAAACGAAAGAACTCCTCCATATCTAGAATAGCAACACAAAAAAAATCAAAGAATGAGAATTCATTAATGATAAAAGTTATCTCAAAAGCATGCAACAGAAGAGAGGGATCGAGATAGATAGCTAACCAAACAAATCTTTCTGGTCACAATTGGAGAGCAGGTGATAGTCGCAAGAGGTGTCCATTAGGTTCATTTCAAACACTACAATCGCATTCTTCATGAAAATTTTGAACCTGCGGTCAGCCTCCTCCGAGTGAATGGAGGGCCTGAATATGTTGTAACGGCGACTCCATATATCGTATAGGCTCCAAAGTGTCATTTCTGATTTCATGTCCCTGTATGAAGGTCTGATTTTGACTTCCTTAGCAGCCCGGTCTGCATAAAAAATCATGTAATTAGGCTCCATACATATTCCTGTATACATAATTACCAAGAGCAAAGCATGAGAATACGAGATCAATTTCAATATTCAAAACACACATATTATAGCATAATCAGCTTTCTTTCTTCCCATCAATCCTTTGCTTCTTCCCATCAATCCTTTGCAAATCCCAGACCCATATATAATTCCATCAACAAACACATCATGACAAACATAAGAATGAAATGGAATAGACACATCAATTTCAATATAGTAAATAACAGAAGTACATACGCTGACTAGGCACTTCTTCCGGCATTGGCTGCCTTGTCGACTGTTTCCACCTAATTTGTCTTTCGAATACTTGATGATGTTTCCTCTACATGAGAAAGTCGGAATGCAATTTAGATAGGGGCAGAAACCACAAACAAAATCTAAAGATGACCCACTAAAAATGGAAGAAACTGACAAACCCTTGGAGAACCAAAAAAAGCGAAAACGGATGTAAAATGGCAAGCCCTCATAGAAACATGGCTTAATTAACAACAAAGGCAAAAGAAGTATGGAGTAAGGCTTTCATACTCATTATCATAAAAAGCATGCCCAGCATAATTACAATACAAAGTATATACCTCCTTGCATTTCAAAGGTTCAAAAAGTAACATATTCATATCAGGTGCCTTCACAAATTCACAAATAGCCTGAACAGCTGCAACCTTGGCTTGAGAAACTGCATCCTCTGAAGAGAATGTGGCCAAATACTTTGTCAGGAAATTGAATGAATCCTTCCCATTGCTGAATACATATGACAAAACACATCAGGACAGTACATGAAACACTTGAACAACAACAACAACAATAGAAAGAAGGCCAGTGAATAATAAATCATGCAACATAAAAACCAGATCCATACCTCTTACTTCCCTTCAAAATGTTTAAAATGGTGATACGAAGTTCCCTCTGATCTTGAACTACAAAATTCAACTCTTTCAAAAAGTCGCCAACTTTGTTGAAAGAGGGAATATAATGACAAGTGGCTCTACCACTCGAAGCAAACTGGAAGGTCTTAGAATAACCATGATATCTGATATAACCATCCTCAAGTAGGTTGTACAGATTGAACAAGCTGCGAAAATAAGTAAGTAATAAACCAGCGACCTCAACTTCAAATACAAAATTCAATTATCAAGAATGATGCATACATTTTCAGGCGCAGGGCAGGCTTGTCACTCGGCTGCTGAGCCATTATCCAACTAATATGCTCAGCCATCGCACAAATTTCCTCTGGCCTTTCCAATTTGGTGACAAGGTTGAAAATAACAACAGCATAGATGCACTCCAGATCTGAAGTAGCAAATAGACACCCATGAATATAGCAGTATTAATATAACATGATAATCAAAAGTCAGAACAATAGAACTAGCAAAATTATACCTTTCTCCCTAACATTAGAGAAGATATGGTAAGAGAATTTCACAATTCGAGATGCCAATTCAAACCATTTCCCCAAAACCAGGAGTTCCTCAGCTTCTCTTACCTTCCATGTTAACAACAGTTGGATACAAAAATTTTAAATACAACTGAATGCATCAAAAACATCAACGACACAGAGACGTGATTCAACAGTAATTGTGCATATCCGAAGAGTTCATTTGCAACCAGACCTAGAAACCGAATAGAAAACAAAGGAAAGACTTGAAATTGGCGAAGACTCAAAGGAAAGACTTGAAATTGGCGAAGACTCAAAGGATTGTGACGAGAGACCTATGAAATTGAATTGAAATTAAAAACATAAGAAACAATTGGAATCGAGACGATTTTGGATTAGATAAGGGAAAACCTGAGCGCCGGCATCAGCAAAAATTAACTCAGACACGAAGCGTACGACGGCGAGGGTGAGTTCCTCCTCTTCCTTACTAGAAACAACAGTCGTCATTGTCCGTTTCGCTCTTCTCCTACGGATTCCGATGAAAAGAGCCCTAGGTTTGTTGTGTGCTCTGGATGGATGTGAGGTTGAAATAGTATCCGAAATGATTTATGGGCCGGCCCATTAAGGGTCGTCTGTTACACTTTTCCGTGAAAATGATAAATGGAAACT
The DNA here is from genome assembly GCA_964016875.1 of Fallopia convolvulus. Classification (NCBI taxonomy): domain Eukaryota; kingdom Viridiplantae; phylum Streptophyta; class Magnoliopsida; order Caryophyllales; family Polygonaceae; genus Fallopia; species Fallopia convolvulus. The sequence continues at coordinate 14,301 of OZ024735.1, forward strand.
TTTTGGGGAAATTTGAATTTTTGGGTGAAATCTATGTATTTATATATATAATTAAAACCGCTAAGGATTCGAGCCTCCACATTGTGCCACGTCGGATTTTGTTATATGGCGATCCCATATTGCGCCACATAGGATTTTGACACATGCCAATTTTTTCTTCATCCATTTATTTTACACGTCATCTAATTTTTAACATGTCATATTACACATCATCGTTTACCACTCATCAATTTACACGTCATTTAATAATTTACAAATCATTTTATTTATGTTTCTTCAATCCAATCGACAACAAAAATTTAAATATATTAAAAGAGTAAAAAGTGGATCATGGAAAACTCAAAAAAGACTAATTTTGCTCATCTTCAACCCTTTTGGTTCTTCATTCAATTTTTCGCTATTCTCAAAGATCCATAAAAACAAGATTTTGTGGCTGGTTTTGAGAAAATTAGAGCGATAGACTGAGTGGATTCAAGAAGACGAAGGACAACGGATTTTGGTGAGGAACGAAGGATAGGAATATGATAATTCATCCATAGATCTTATTATGGAACCTTAAACTCTAGAACCATGCTTCTTCGAAGATGAAAATTTTGATTCAATCCATTATTATAGTACCATTTAATTATTTTACCAAATAATTTAACTTTTGATATCTACGATTTTCTTGCGCTAAATCTTTTAAGTACTATATTTATGTATTTTTTTTATCAGAACTATATTTATGTATTACTTGAATTGGATTTGGATTTGGATAAAAATAAAACTAACTACGAGGATGACATGTATGTGTCATTTTTTGGTATTTTTGAATTATTTTTTATAAATATACTCTAGAACCTTAAACTCTAGAACCACATGTCATCCTCACATTTATTTTGCCTATGTGTCATTTTTTGGTATTTTTGAATTATTTTTTATCAAAAATTTAGGTCCCACTATATTTTAACTAATTAATTTTTATACTAATTAAAATAAGAAATGCTTACTACTCCTAAAATTTAGACATTTCAAGTTTCAAAAATTAATCTAATTATTTAATTGAAAAATTAAAAAAAATTATTTTAAAAAAATTTAAATAAAACCCGTGCATGGCACGGGAATTCAACTAGTTCTAGATACTATTGATTGATTTTTTAAAAAGGTTTTCTATCCCTAACAAGATAATCTTAACCACTTTGAATTTAATTTTTAAAATATTTGGCATAAATTTCTCTAAATTAACAAAGGTATTTTCATTGTAACCAAAACTAAACAAACATATCATTTTTAGCTAATATATATATATATATATATATATATATATATATATATATATATTTTGAGAAACTTCTACAAAGATTTCAGAAATTATTTAATAAAAATTCAAATATTTACGTACTTATCTATTCAAATACAAATACCTTTAAATTATCAAATTTCTAATAATATTTAGATTTCACAATAATATTTAACGATTGCACAATCATTAAATATTATGAAGTCTCGCCTAAACAATTTATTCATCATCTCTATCCTTTGCTTTTCTATCTACACCATCCCTGCATATTCTGTGATTTTCTTCTATCTATTGTTTGTACTCTCAGAGACATAAACTTGATTACTTCATCATGTTTGCTCATTCTTAAATGTGTATACTAAAATCTCTATAAATACACTTTTTTTTATACAATTTCGAGTGTTGAGTTTAATTACTGAATTGTATTCATTCTAATTTTACTATTGTATGGTAAAATTGATGAATTTAAAGATTACATTTTATTTTGGTCTTGATATAAAGAAATTGATTAATTGTATTAATTCTAATTTCACTTTTTGTATGTTCATCTCTAAATTTGAAGTGTGTTGGGTTTAATTTGAAAGTAATGTTTCAAGGAGTTTATGATTTGATTGATATTAATGTAGAGATTGTAAAAACTATTAAAGTTGGTTACTATTGATGTCCAAAACATACTTTATATAATGATAAGAATAACCCTTCAAATAAAGTACCCTATCTTTTTGCTATTGTTTTTGGATATTTTACATCATACTATATTACTATAAATAATAATTTTTATACAATTCTAATTTTTTTTTTTTTTGATTAATTCGCCCTTATCTTACATGTTTCATCACTGGAGCATGACAAAGGAATTATAGTGCACATTTTTCATTTTGTTAACTATATTGATTTAAATTTGGGAGCATCTACATGTACTGACAAGTGGATTATTATTTATTCAAAACATGCATTGTTCTTTCTTCTATATTAACTTGAGGGTTATAGATGTGAAATATTGAATTTTTTTTCCACATTTTCCATCCTTCTCTATTAAAAAATGCATTTTTCTAAGCTCATAAACATACTTGATAATTCATTATATATAAAAATATTAAAAATTATAGTAATCCCGTGCAAGGCACGGGTATTAAACTAGTATATATATAAGAAGCAAGGAATAGAGCCACCACGTTGCGCCACCTAGGATTTTTCCTACGTGTCGCTCCCATGTTAAGCCACCTAAGATTTTGCCACATAAGATTTTTTATTTTTTGGAATTTATATATGTTGATATTATTTTAGGATAATATACAAATAAGATAAAATAATCTAGGAAAGATTCTATCTAAAATAAAAATGTTATCTATTATATATTAGGAATTAGGATAGATCTAAAAGATTTTATCTAAAATTAAAATAAATTATAGAACATTAGATATTATATATTAAGATAGATATATTAATTTAGTTTTTCTAATTAAATTTCTACCTATTTATATGAAAAAAATTAAATTCGAATTTTATTTAAAATTAAATAAAATTATTTGATCTTTATCTTTTATCTATTTATGTAAAAGATTTATCTTAAATAAAATTTTGATAAGAAAATAGAACTTTCAACCTAAAAAGGTAATTACTAGTCTAAATTGAATTTTGATAATAATAAAAATTACGTTATTTTTTCCTTAATTTTCTTTTTGAATTATTCATGTAAATATAAATGATTTTATTATCATTAAAAAAATTCATTCTTTATTTATATTTTTCATTGTTTCTTATTAAGTATATTTTTAATTTTAATTCATTTTTTTAAGAATTGAATTTGATTAAAAAATTACAAGAATTTAGATTATTTTTTTATCTTTTCATATTGTTTGTAAAATATTTTTAAAATTAAATGATTCTATTTAAAATAAATTTTATTTATATTTTTGCATAAATAAATTATTATTAAGCCATCAAAATTATAGTGTGATCGTCTTAATAATTTTCGCCCGGTTTCATATGACACCAATTGTAAAATTCTATAATTTTTTTCTAATAAATGAATTTTTTATATTAAATTAAATCATATTCATTAAATAAATTAAGTATTAAATTCATATAGTCGTGCATGGCACGATGGGTATAACTAGTTATAGATCTACTAGTTTAATCCGTCATACCATGTAACTATTACTTACATTAAATTTATTCTTTAGATATATTATAATATGGAGTTTTTATACTTTGAATAATAGTCATGTGAGAATGATTATTATGGTGTAAAATACGAATGCATCCCGCCTTAGACAAAAACTTCATCAAAATGGAAAAAACTTCATCAAAATGGAAAAAAAATGTCACGGTCGAATTTTTCCGTATTATTCGCGTATTTTTCAAAAATTCACCCGTATTATCCGAGTTGCACAAATTGCATGTACAGATAAACAAACTCGTTCAAATGCACAATCTGTATAAGAAGATGCACAAATGGTTATGACGAGATGCACAAACCTGTAAAAGAGATGCACAAGTCCATATTATTGATTAACAAACAAATGCGCGAATTATATGACATGTGAACAAACTCGTATAAATTTTCTCGTAGTTTTTGATTTGCACAAATTGAATGTACAGATGAACAAACTTGTTCAAATGCACAATCTGTATAAGGAGATGCACAAATGGTTATAACGAGATGCACAAACATGTAAAAGATATGCACAAGTTTGTATTATTGATTACCAAACACAACGTAGTAACACAAAAATTGCTTGTACAGCTGAACAAATTGGTATAACGAGTTGAACAAACCTGTATAACGAGATGCACAAACGTGTAAAAGAGATGCACAAGTCCGTATTATTGATTAACAAACACAAAGTATTAATGCCAAAAATTGTTTGTACAGGTGAACAAATCGGTACAACGAAATGAACAAATTCATATTACGGATGCACAGAATCCATCCGCATTTCGCACCTGAGCGCTCATTCGCACCTTATCCAAACTCTTATACCTTTGCCCATTAATAACTTCCAACATAATTATTGTATAGGTTTATCCAAATCAAAATCTGATATCTTATAAACTGATTTTCACAAATTTGTCGACGAAAAAAGATGGGATGGCAGCTTCAATTCTGCTATTTTGGATCAATAAAAAATCATTAATAAAATATGTTAACACATATATTGAAATTTAATATACATGATATATACAAAATTGTATAAAAAACAAACTTTTTCATCTAAGATTATCATTTTAAGGTCTTTATTTTCTTTAAAGTTCTTCTTGTTCCACATTGCTATGATGCGAACTATGAAGGTATAATTCGTTTTGTTTTTAATACTCATAAATAAAGTTGATCGTTGATATTCCACGTTAAGTTTGATTTTTTTATCTTATTTTTCTCTGTACATCCACGTTAAAAAAATTATAGATTTGATGTTTTTGTGATCTTATTTTCCAATCCCTAAGTATATATAGATTTATAGATTTGATCAATCTAATTTTTTTTGAGCATCTAATCTTATCTTTGCGGTATGGGAAAATTTGTAGATTGGAGCAAAAATCTATTATACTGATCTTATCTTTTTTTAGTCGAAACTATATTGATTTTATTTTCTTTGTATGTACATCCACGTTAAAAAAAATAAAGATTGGATCCTTTTGTGATCTTATTTCTAATCCTTAAGTATATATAGATTTATAGATTTCCAAAAACCTTATTTTGTCTTTTTTGGCAATCAACAATATTGTTTCTATCTTTTTTTTTTTTCTTATTCATCTAATATCTATTTTTTTTTTGTCATAGATAGAGGTTACGTATTTATATTTTTTTTTCATAGAGGTTACGGTAGTTAAAGCATAATCTTAACAAAAATAATTAGATTGTTAAGGAAAAAGATAAGATGAAAGATATGAAAAGATAGATAACAAAAAAAAGATCAATTTTTTACCAACAAGTATGTAGTGTAGTGGGAGGGGCTACGCTTCCCTTTGTTGAGGTCGAGTGTTCGATTCGCGAGACTCGAACTCTAGACGTAGGCGTTTGATGGAGCAAAGTTCTCCGCTGAACTAGGGTGGCAATGACCAAAAAAAAAGATCAATTTTTTAACCTTTGATTAAATAATAATTTGTTAAAATATGAGGTGGGGCCAGAATTACTTGGGAGCTCGAAAACGGTCGGCTTTTATAATATGTATTGATTGATGATTATGTATTTTTAATAGAGCTGTCAAAACATGACCCGCCCCGACCCGCCCGAAGTTTTGTGAGTTGAAACCCGACCCGAAATTTTACGGGTCGAAATTCCACCCGACCCGTTCGACCCGATCATTAGTGGGTTGAAACCTGAGACCCGTTGGGTCGACCCGAAACATTGTTTTACGAAAAATATGTCATTTATAATGAATATTTTAATATATTTTTATTATTAAAATATATAAAATAATAATTTTTATCTTTTAATATATTAAGAGATTCAAATTTTTAACGTTTTCGACCTGTTGGGTCGACCCGAACCCGAGTCAAACCCGATCGACCCGAACCCGATTGACCCGAAAATTTTATCAACTCGACTCAACCCGAACCCGATTGAACCGAACCCGACCCGATCGACCCGTTTGACAGGTCTAATTTTTAACCACTAAGGATTAAAGCCACCACATTGAGTCACCTAGAATTTTTTCATATGGCATTCCCACTTTACGTCACCTAGGATTTTACTACGTGTCATTATATCGTGAAGACATCTCATCTTTTAACTAATCCACATCATATATTAACTAGTTTAACCCCCGTACCATGTACAGATGATGATTGTATAATTTGAAGTATATATGTGTTAAATTAGATCGATAAATTTGGTAGAAATATTAGAAAGAAAATTGCATTTACAAAATTTATTTAATGATATTAGTTCATATGATTATAGAGGTTTAAATTAACATACGCTAAAGTTGTTATTTTATTAGTTTTGATTTTATCTTAATTCTATGTTTGAACAAATAAAAATTTAAATCTGATAAGTAGAAAAATACTATAAACATAGATATAGATATAGCTTCAAAAATTACCTTTGTGATTTTATATTGATTTTTGTTTGAGAAAATTATGTTTTATAATCTTTAAAAGTTTACATATATATATATATATATGTAATTTTTTTTTATATATTTAAAATTTTCATATGTTTGTTTACAAAAGATAGGGATTTTGCAATATAAAATCTAAAATACCCATATATGTTTACCTATTAGATATTAGTAAATTGGAAAAAAAAAGTCATAAAATGTTATTTTTTTGTTATTTTTAGTTTTAATGAAAACTAGTACAAATCCCGTACCATGTACGAGTAGTGTTAAAATAAAGCGAATTAATCGATTTGAGATCGAATTTTAACCTATGTTTGCTCTTTAATTTTTATTTTATTAAGATTTTTTATAGTGAATAACATGCAACTTCTTATCTTATTTATAAATAAATAAAATAAAATCGCTTCAATATGCAACTCGTTATCTTAATTAATTATCTAAATATAGGATAAAAAATCTATCTTGCCTAAAATTTAAAACATTTTAATTATTTAAAGGAAAATTATATTTTCTTAAGATATCAAAATTGGGTAAGGTATCAAGATGTGATAAGATATATCAAGTGGATATAAAGATTATTTTTAAAAGATGCAATTAAAAAATTAAAAATAATATTTTATTCGGGTTAGATGATTTAATCTGGGAGGGGCCAATTGATTATTTAATTGAGAAAATGCCACGTGGCGCAAAATTTTGTTAAGACTTCGCTTCCACTCTAATATATAGTAGTATAGATTATTACTAGTTGTCCCCGTCGTGCCCTGCACGATTATGAATCGATATTTTTTTAGATATACTATAAAAAAGATATTAATAAATAATAATATAATATAAATAATAATTGTGAATTGGTGATTTATATAAATTGTAAAAAAAAACATGATTCTAAATTAAAGATTTTGATAACAAAAATGAAAATAATGGGACATTTAATATGGATTGACAAATAAAATTGACTTGACATATTATAGGATAAGATCTCGGTATATATTATATGATAAGATCTCGCTACATATTTATATTATAGGATAAGATCTCGGTATATATTTATATGATTTTTTTTGATAGATTATATTGGAGAGTTATTAGGATCATAAATATATGGTAACAAATATTTTAATATGTAAATAAATTTCCAAAAAAACATTGTAATCCAATATAAAAAAAATTAAAAAATTGATTGATATTTATAGATTATGTGGCAATATGATGTGTACATAATATATGAGTGATATGGAAAAAATTTTACATGTGGACTATGACATGGAATATTTATAAAACGTCTTAATTATAAGAAAATGACACGTGTAAAAATATGAGGTGGCTTAATATAGGATCGACATGTGGCGAAATCCTAGGTGGTGTAATGAGAAGGCTCCAAACTTTATTGCTTTTATATATATAGTAGATTGATTAAGCTACATCATATAAATTGTCCATCTAATCTATCTATCTATCTTCCATCTATCTATCTATCTAATCTAATAAATGGCTTAATAAATACATGGATAATATACTTATATATTTTTGTCGATAATATGTCGATATTCCAGTCGAAATTTTGTCGGCCAAAAATACAGAACTGTTGTATGTCCAATGAACATGGATAGTATACTTTTAGGCAAGGCGAAATTTTGTTGATATTCCAGTCGTAGCTTTCAATGATACACCCCATATAAACTTATAAAGAAGAATCTTAAGCGTAATAAATACTAAACATTTTATATAATATTGTATACTTTTTAATTTTGGTTTACGCACATACAATACAACTGCCCTATTACTATGAATTACTCTCGAGCGACTCTGGATTTGGAAGATTGGATGGAATTATGGGAGGATTTTTGGGGATTTGTTTGTTGATTTGGTGGGATTTGATGATTGGTTAAGGCAAGATTGGAAGGTAATATGGCAAGGCTGATTTTGTGGGATTAATTGAATATATTTGAAGGATGTGCAGCCCAACAATGGAGATGGATGTGTTGGTGGTTGTAGCAGCCGTTGGTGGAGGTAGGGTGGTGAAGATGGAGCATTGTCGAGTATTTTGAAGGTTTCGGGGGTCAAACGACATCCGTTTTTGACAAATTTTATATGCTCGGACTCGTCTTGAAATTCTCTACAGGCTTATGAAATCAGATCTCAAAAATACCATGTGGAAAAGTTTTGAAATGACCAAAACAGACGGTGATGTTGTTGAGCCACAATCGGGTGGTGCTCGATGGTGGTGCGAGCGGTGAGATGCCGGAGAAGAAGAAAAACGTGCACAACTCAATGACAAAGAGAGTGGAATGAGACCTACAAGGCCCCTAGCTCTGAGACCTATTGATGTGTTTGTGTCCTCAAAAGGATGCCACGACACGAGTAAACCGATCTAGGCTGAGTTCTTGTCTCGAATTGACGTCGAATGGCGGAAGCGATGTGAAAATTGAATCGGATCTGATTTGAGGTGTGAAGAACACGATGATACTCAACAAGAACACGAGATTTGCAAGAGAGATTAGCTGGCACAAGCACAAGGTTTAAAAGAAAGGAGTAAACTCAACTTATCATATTAAACCAAGGTGTGCGTAAACTTTGCTAATGAGGCATAGGCACGTTTTTATAGTTGAGTTACAAGGCTGAGAAAAACAATTAGAAAGCAATTGGGCCGACCCACTTAGACACAATTGGGCCGACCCAATTAGACAACAATGATGATTCCTCCCCAGCCGAGCTGGAAAATCCCGAGCCAAACAAAGGCGAAGCCGCCGGGCATCCGCTGCCGGGCATCCGCCGCCGCCTTCCAAAGCCGTAGAAGTTGTCAATTCAGGGAAACCCGGTTGCAATGTTCAGTTCAAGGAAGTTATGATTGAGCATAATCTCACTCTCCGTCATCAATACCCCTTCCCTGAAGAAGTCGTTCAACAGGATCACATGTACCATCTAAGTGCAATTGAACACGAAACCTCCCCTAATTAGTGTTTCCCCAAATCTCAACCACTGAAATCGATTTATTCTCTACTTGCAGGACTGTCAACAGACGACTAATGCTCACCTCCGCTTCTTCATCATCGTCTTCTTCATCCTGCCTAACAGGAAACCCAATCGACCATTGCCGGAGATGCGACCCCAATTGGGCCACTCCCACCGGCTGCAAACACCTCGCCGAGTGCACAATCGGCTTCGCCAAAGGACCCATGGCAGGGAAAGGCAGTAAGCTCTATGTCCTGACCGATTCCGATCCCGTTAGCCCTAAGTCGGGGACTCTTTGCTGCGCCATGCTCCTCTTATGGGTCAGGTCAAGGAAGAGGTATGGAACCAACTCTTTGCTAAAAGGGACGCGAAGAGACAACGTCTACTACCTCAACAACGGTTATGAACCAACTCTAAAGTTATGTTTAGTGATCTCTCCTGAGCTCACTGAACTATGGCATAGGAGATTGGGTCATGCTGCACTCAGTACCATCCTAAGGCTATTTCAACAAGATCTAGTGAGAGGACTTCCTTGAATTGATCATGAAAAGGCTAAAACTTGTGAAGCCTGCATCAAAGGGAAGCAAACGAGAAGTTCATTCAAACCGAAAAATGAAGTGAGCACTTCAAAGCCGTTGGAACTTCTCCACATAGATCTTTATGGTCCAATGAGAATAGCTAGCCATGGTGGAAAAAGGTACATGTTCGTTATTGTCGATGATTGTTCTAGATTTACTCGGATTCTTTTTCTTGTGTCAAAAGCAGATGTGTTCAAAGAATTCGAAGTATTTGTCAAACGTGTGGAAGTTGACACTGGGACGAAGTTGAAATCAATCAGATCAGATCATGGGACGGAGTTTGAAAACTTAGAGTTCCTTGAGTTCTGCAATGAAAGAGGCATTTCCCACATTTTCTCAGCTCCAAGGACTCCCCAACAAAATGGTGTGGTTGAAAGGAAAAATAGGACGCTGGAGAATATGGCCAGAACTATGATGCTGGAGAGTGGCATCCCAAAAAGTTTTTGGGCCGAAGCCATCTCTACAGCTGCGTACATCTTGAATAGAGCAATGATTCGTCCAATCCTTCATAAGACATCATATGAGCTTCTCAAAGGAAGAGCATCAAACGTTGCACATCTTCGGACGTTTGGTTGCAAGTGTTTCATCCACAACATTGGGAAGGATAATCTGGGAAAGTTTGATGCAAGGAGTGATGAGGCTGTATTCGTTGGCTACTCGCCCCACATCAAAGCTTATAGAGTGTACAACAAGAAGTTGCAAAAGATTGAAGAAAGCATTCATGTAGTGTTCAAGGAAGATTCAGTATTGAGAAGGGATGCCTCTCGTCTTCCTCAAAAAGATGTCCTTTTCTCACTTCCTCCAAAGGAAGCAGACACTGATGATGATGATGAACCCAGAAGAAGAAACAAACACTACATTGGAGACTCTTCCCATCAGAATCCAAATGCTGCTCAAGAAGAAAGCAGAGAACAAGTTGTTCTAGAAGAGATAAGGACAGAGGAAGAACGTTCTCAAACTTGGTCTCTCAATCAAACCCGTGAAGGTGGAGTTGAGGGGTCAAGTCTTCAGGGGGGAACTTCGAGAAGCTGCTGAGCCAGATAGTGATCAATTAGATGATGACTGTCTTCATCACAAAGACCCTCAAATATAAAGCAGATGAGGTCTTTGTCTGTGTACCTGATGTCCGCGTTTCTCTTAGGTTTTTAGTATTAGATTTGAGTTTATTTGTTGTTGGTTTCTCTTGTTTCTCCTTTTATTTCTAGTTGTTTTGCTTAGTTTTCGTCTTTCATGAAAGTTCGGAAGCTATGCGAGTCTTTTGCTTTGTTTTGTAGGTCTTTCGAGCTTAGAGGAATGGATTTGTGGAGGTTAATCGAGGACCATTCAAGAGGAGACCACCAAGGAGCCAAGGAATGTGCAAAGGAAAGCTTAAAGAGTGAAGATAGGCCTGCAATCGAAACACTCACGAGCCTAATTGGGCTCGAAGCCGAGCCAACACAAAGAAGTTGAGGCGGCGACGGGCGACCGAGCCTATGACTCGGTCCGAACCCCTCCGGGTCGGTCGCTGGGCCGAATCTTCCTCTTGGGGGTAGTCTTGTACTTCTACTCCTTGGGAAGGTTTAAATGGGTTGTTAAGGAGAGAGAATGAGAGGATCCTAGAAGGCAAGAAGGCTTAGAGTTGATTGGAGGATCATTTTGGAGAGAGAGAGAAGGAAGATTTGAGAAGATTATCTTCATCTCTTGGCTTGGAGAAGAAGATAGCTAGGGTTTTAAGAGATTTTTGAAGATTGTAAGCTTGGATTGAAGGATTGAAGTTAGATTTAGACTTGGATCTTGTAAGCTTTCTATTTTCTTATCAATTTGAGGATTGGATTTGAGTTTGATGATGATTGCTTGCTTGATTTTTGTGTTTGAGTTGATTTTCCTTATGATGAGTGAGTAGTCCCTTTGGATCTAAGGGATGGGGTGAAATCCCACTCCCTACATGCATGCTAGCTCTATCCATGACTTGATTGCCTTGAATTGGTAGTCTATTTGCTATTGATTTGATTCCTTTGCGAAAGTTGAGGAACGAACCTTGTAATTTTCTAAGTACCGAGAGAGAAAAGGCAATTACAAGGCTCGGTTCTAAGGATTTGAAGCGAAAGTGGAAAATCCATGGTCGTAGGAGTAGATAGATGGCCTTAGGTTTGCGAAAGTCGACCGAGATAGGCTAGATTGATTGCGAAAGTTGTCGATCCTTGATTATTGAGGCATGATATGATTGGATATGAGTGTTGCATGTGTGTATGTGGATGGATGTAGCCCCTACCCTTAGATTCTCCCCAAACCAAGCTAGAAAACCCCTAAATCGAGCCCTGTTTCGAGCCCCTCACGCTCGGACCGACCTACCTGCTTCCCAGTGAGCCACGACCGAGCCTCCCCTCGCTCGGACCGAGCCTGACAAGCTCGGTCCCTTGCCTCTGTTTTGTGTGCCTTTTTGCGTTTTATTTTGTTCAACCGATCCCTCGCCTACTCAATAGTTCCCCGTGTTCGAACTTGACCCTATACTCCAATGGGGTCTTGATTATAAATTCATTTTGAGACCCTAGGCTCGTCCTAAAAAGAGGGCCCATCAAAATTGGCGCCGTTGCCGGGAAACTATTTGCAATAGGCGTTGGTTTTTGGTTGATTTGAGTAGTTGTTTTTGGGTAACGGAATAGCCCAAACCCTCTTATGTCTTTTGATCTTGTTTTCTTTGTTTTTGCTTGTAGGTGTATGCGATCTCGTTCCTCCCGAGGAACCTTTGAGATCATCTTTGATTGTGAGCCCGAGAGATTGCTTAGAAGTCGTCTTCGTGAGAAAAGGAAAGAAATGGCGGATGCTCAAGAGCTAGCAAGGCAAATGGAAGAGATGAGAGCCGAGATGGCTAGAATGCAACTTGAGCGTGCTAATCAAGATTTGATAGTGAGAAGGGAAAGAGAAGAACGGGCAAGGTTGGAAGAGCAATTGAATGCCATATCAATTGCCATACCTCGGAATGCTAAGCAATATATGCATCCCGAGCTTAGTGTTCCCGAGCCCGCTATAGTTCTCCCGGAAGTAGGAAGGACGTTTGAGATTAAGTCGCATTTCATCGCATTGATCAAGAAAGCTCAATTCGAGGGAAGGGCAACGAAATGCCCGATGGAGCATATAAAGCAATTTATGGATCTTTGTGATACGATTACGGCGGATGGAGCTTCTTTGGAATATGTGTTGCTTATGGCCTTCAAATGGTCTTTGGCGGGAAAAGCTCTTCATTGGTTGGAAAGTCTTCCTCCTCGATCCATAACATCATGGAAGGCTCTCCACGACCTCTTTATGACAAAATTTTTCCCACCCGCCAAAAACTACCGAGTTGAGGAAGAAGATTACCTCATATCACCAATTGCCGAGTGAGACTTTGAGTGAGACATGGGAGAGATTCAAGGAATTGATTAGGCAATGCCCTACCCATGGTCAACCACCTTTTGTGCTCCAAGAAATCTTTTTCCAAGGGATTAATCCGGCCACGAAAGATCGCATCAATCTTCACACCGACTGTGGTTTTATAGAGATGACTCCCGAGGAAGCATGGGCACTATTGGATAATTTGTCGGACTATGACTCTATGTATGGAGGACAACAAGCTAGAGTTCAAAGTGAGAAGAGGTTGTATGATCCGAAAGCCGAGGATGTGGATAGAGATGTGAAGTTGCAATTCCTTCTTGATGAGAACAACAAACTCAAGAAGCAAGTCAACTATTACAAGTCCTCCGCTCAAGCTTGTAGTGAGTGTGGTTCTCACTCTCATGCAACCAACTCATGTCCTAACACTCACCAAGTCCGGATGGCCGAGTCAATTGAAGAGGCCAACTATATGAGAGGTTCTTATGGCAATAGAGGTGGCTATCAAAATGGAGGTAACCAAAGATGGGGCAACAAAAACTTCACCCCACAAGGAGGCTACCACAACAACACTCCTCAAGAGCCAAAAGCTCCACCGTATAGACCACCGGGATTTAATGATCCACCACCATGGGTCCAAAGGATCTACGATGGACTTGACGGAGTTAACAAGAAGGTGGACGGTCTTGAATCAAGATTCGGAGAATTTGACACTTGGAGGAAGCAAGTTGACACTCAACTTGGCCAACTTGCAAGCCAAATGCCTCGAGCACAAGGGCAACTCCCGGGCCGCCCCGAGGAGAACCTAAGAGGTCACATGCCTAATGATGAAGTAAGAGCCTTGAAGTTGAGGAGTGGGAAAGAATTGCCAAGCCCACAAATGCCGGAAGAAATTTCTCAGAAGGCTCAACCGAGCCAAGTGAAGCTCGGACCGAGCCCCCCTAGGGTCGGTCGTGATGTTTTGGATGTTCCAGAGGCTACGACCGAGCCACAGGCCCCTCGTTCCAAGCCTCCTCTGCCTCCTTCTGGTTCGGTCCTTCCAAGTAATGTTGTGAATGAGTCTTCAAGTGAGGTAATTGCTTCAAAGCCTTCTTCTACAAGTGCTATGATTCTTCTTTATCCCGTGAAGAAGTCTAAAGAAGCTACCGAGAGCAAGTACAAGAGGTTTGTCAAGCTTCTTCAAGGTCTCAATATTTCTATCCCATTCTCCGAGGCATTGAGTGAGATGCCGACATATTCCAAGTTCTTAAAGGAGATTCTTAGCAAGAAGAGATCTATTGTGGATATGCAAGATGAAGTGAAGTCTTTAGAGCTACCGGAAAATCTAGGTGATCACGGAAGATTTGCTATCACCATCGGGATAGGAGCTCACAAGTTTAAAGCTCTTTGCGATTTAGGAGCAAGTGCAAGTCTACTTCCGCTCTCTATATGGAAGAAGACCAATATGGGTCCCTTGATTCCGGTTGACATGAACCTTTTCATGGCCGATGGATCTTGTGTCAAAGCGACGGGTGTAGTTGATGACGTTCCCGTGCGAATCGGTAAGTACTTTGTTCCGGATGACTTTGTCATTTTGGATATGCCCGAGGATCCACATGTTCCCATTATCTTGGGAAGACCATTCTTAGCTACCACCGGAGCCCGATTTGATGTCAATAAAGGGCTTGTGTCATTTGAGATTGGCGAGGAGAGAGTAGAATTTCGGTTCAATCAAGCTCTCGACGAGCCGGATGCTTTGGAAATCATGAGGTTAGAAGAATTGAGTTTTAAAGAGAGCATGATGCTAGAGGAAGATGGAGCTAGTAATGAAGAAATCAAAAATGATTCTCAAGTGTTGAGCTTAAATCCTTCATCGATAGCTCAAGAAGAAGAAGTTGAGGTGCAAGAGATTGATCATGGACCCGAGTCCGAGTCCACCCTTAGAGACGAAAAACCAAGGTGAGTTTCCTTATAATCCTTCTTGTGGATCATTTTCGGATTTTCATTCTTGTTATTCTCATGATTATTCGGATTTTTTTCTATGATGTGGAGAGTTGGGATCCTCCTTGGATTTCATGTAAGACTAACCATTTTGTAGAAGAGGTTCATAAGCTTGATGATAATGGCTCTTACTTTCTTGGGCCATATCTTGAGAGTGCTTGGGCTAAGGATTGGATTCCAAGGCACTTTGATGAGAGTGAAGCTAATGTGTGGATGAACTATAAATGGTGGTTTGATGACTTGGAGAGTCCCGGAAGCAAGATGAGTATGGACAGGGAGTCGAACCCTTATTTTCCACCGTGAGCTTGAGAGGTAATTCGTAAAGCTAATGACGTAAAAGAAGCGCTTGTCGGGAGGCAACCCGATTAGTAGATTTATTTTCGGTAATTTTTAGATTAGATTCGGTTTTGTCTAACCCTCCCCCTCTCTTAGCTCTCTTGTTGGAGATTGTTTGGATGGATATATTGTTGAAGTGTTGTAGGTATGGGAGGTTTAATTGGTGTTTCAAATGATGAAAAAAGAAGAGAACGAGCCTATAACGAGCACGAGGTAAGAATTAAGGAAATTTTTGGGAAGTAGAAGTTGGTTCGGACCGAGCGGACCGGGTTTGGTTGTGGGTCGGTCGGTTTGCATCAAAAGCCTTGTTCATTTCCAAAATTGCCCTTGTGTTATTTAGGTCTCCTTCCTCTTCAATAAAAGAACATCACCCTCTCCCCACGCCTCCTTCACCATTTTTGCAAGCTCCAAACACTCCCTTCTTTCCCTCTTGGTTCGTTCTTCACCCATCTCCACCCAAATCCACTCGGAAACCACCACACTAGCCTCGTTCTCCCTTCAAATCAAGATTTCCCTATCCTAAAGTGAAGGAACGAGCCTCATCCAGCCCATCTAGACTAGGTCGAGCTTTCCCCTAGCCACCATTGTTGGATCTAGCTCAAACTAGTTCAATTCCATCTTTTTACTTCAAGTTCTCAAGGTTTCGGTATGTGGATCTAACTCTTAACTCTTTAATTTGATGATTCTTGCTCTAGATTGAGATTTGAGTTTAAGATTTGCATATTTGAGATTTGGGATTTTGAGTGAAATTGGGGCTTTGCTTGCATGTGAGGATTTGAAGTGTTTCTTGATGATTTGTGCATGCTTGAAAGGATTGCAACTATAATTGAGTCTTGACTGTGCTTAGAATTGGATTTAGGATGCAATGTGGGTGCTTAAGATGAGTTTTGCATGATTTTTCCCACGACATGGTAGCAGACCCCTCGTTACGAGCCCCCCATGGCTCGGTTGTGGGTCGGTTGCAGTGTCTGGATGACACAGTGCTTCCGATTGAGCCACATAGGGTTCGGACCGAGGCCCCCTAGGGTCGGTCGTTATGTTCTGGAGGATTTCATGTAGGTGTTTTCTTGGGTTGTGCTTTAGATGGTAGTCTTGGATTCCCATTCTATGATGGATTCTTGAATGCCTTGTCCTATATTCATGTACCATGCTTGGCTTGAATTGATTTTGAAATGATACATGATAAGAAGCTAAGTATGGGGTGCTTGTGTGCATAAATAATGATGTGTGATGTTGTTTTGGTTTGTTGTTGGTTGAGTGGAGATTACCTTGTTTTCTTTGTCTTCTTATAGGCACTATGACAACAAGAGCATCTTCATCCCGAGCCGCAAAGAAACAAAGGAAGAGTAGTCGTGCAAGGAGAGAGTTTGATGATGTGAGATTGGAGCTTCATGAAGAGAGATAGAAGTTTGCACATTTCATGAATCTTGAGCATAAAACGAGGTGGTACAACCCGGATGATGGAAGAAAGATGCTCATCCATGAAGAGTGTGAGGAAGCTTTGGGCTATCTCGGAGTTTCTCACTTGCTATATTGGGATTACTTCCACTACCTGGCGTTAACTTCCGAGTTTATGGCTACGTTCGAGAATAATATCTCCTCTCTTGATGAAGAAGGGTATGTGTCTTTTCAACTTGGCAATGTGAGGCATGACCTCACAATTGAGCAACTAGCCGGGTTGTTTGACTTCCCTTGCCCTATGGTTGAGTACGCTTGGGAAGATGGAAGGATTGATGACATATGGAGGTACACCACCGGCAAGAGCGAGTGGGTGCATAATTCTTTAAGTTCAAAGATGGCTAGCCCGTTGATGAGAATCCTTGTGAGGTTGTTTGGTTGTTCTATCTATGCTCGTCAAGAGTTAAACCGACCAATTAAGGAAGAGTTGATTTGCCTCCGAACTATGCTCTTCACCGACCCTCCTCCTTTGAATCTAGCATGGGAATGGGTTAAGCATGTGGCTAAGTTCAAGAGTGAAACCCAGATCTATCTTGGTGGGATGATTACTCGTTTGGCATCAATGCTCGATGTGGACCTAAATTCGTACAAGGCCGGAGCTCCTCCCGAGTTTATGGACATCCAATACTTTCTCAATGCCAAGATCATCAACCGTGTGTCACGGAATAGAGATGTATTCAACTCCACTTTCAATGAGCACAAGGTGATCCTCACCCGAGATTGCCTTGACCTTCTCCATGTACCAAATTGGTGCAATAAGTGGTCGGGTCAAGCAAATGCTTATAGAGTTCGAGATGCTTCATTGAGAGTGCGCCCCTGTCGTCATCCCACTCCCGAGCTCCCTAATGAAGAAGAAGATGGGCCCGAGCCCATGCAAGAGGATGTTAGAGCTTCGAGGTTCATGCCTCCTAGAGCTAGAGTCGTGCCTCCCGAGTTCGAGGGTGCTATGGTTCCTTTCATGGGAACCACTTATGCATCTCATTGGGAGAGTGAGATGGGGACAAGTGGTGTGAACCCATGGCCTTCAAACCCCTTCTACCCCGGCGAATCAAGCAACCAAGTTCCTTCTCCTCCACCACCATCCACTCAAGAGATTGATCTAGCTTACCTTTCCAACCAACTCAACAACATGCAACTCCAACAATTGCAATTCAATGGCCTCATGTCAAGAGAAGTGAGCGCGGTGCACAACCGTTTGTTTGATATGGAGAGGTCCGATAGGCAATTCCAAGCGAGTGTGAATGCTCGACTTGATGATATAGAGCACTACATGACATGGGACCAAGGCAACTATCCCAACCGAGATCCATGGACACCAAGGTGGCATCCTCCTCCTTCCGAATGAGTTCCTTCCTTCATAGCTTCGTCAAGAATTTGTGAGTTTCCTCTTCCCTTCTCTTCTTATTATGTTTGTGTGTTCTTATTTGATGAGGACATCAAATTTTTAAGTATGGGGTGGGTTAGTAGAGATTCATGAGTTCTCTAGTTTTGAGTCTTTTGTTTTTGTTTTGGGTAATTTGGTAGCTTTAGTTTGTTTGTGTGTCTTTTGTGTGTTTGAGAAAAGTTGTGAAAAATCCAAAAAAAATTGGAAAAATTTGAAAAATTCAAAAATATTTGAGTCTTTTCTTTGATTTTGTTTTGGACTCGAGAAATGCCCATACTTAAGTGTCCTATGATGAGAACTAATAGCTTTGCTTTCATGTAATTCCATGGCATGTTTTGGATGGTTTAGCTTAGTCTTATGATATTGCTTTTATACATGATTCATGGCTTGCAACTATAATTGAGCATGTGTGCTAAGAGTTTGAATTATTCGCTACCTAGTATGTGTGAACCATGTGAGATATGATTTTGGCCTTAGGGATGATTCTTTGAATATCCCTCTTTTGTTGTGAGTGTACTCTCTTGTGTTATTGTCTCTTTGTCATTGAGGTGCATATTTATTTCTTGAAGCCGCTATGAGACATGATCATGCATGCTAGTATTGAAATTGAACTTGTTAATGTTTTTAGCTCACATAAATGTTCCTTATCCTACCCTACGCTAATCCTTGATTTGTAGCCCCGTTTAGCCTTATAGACCTCTTTATTTGGAGCTCCACAAAATGCATGACCTAGCCGATGATAACTTGACCATAAGCGGGATTCGAACTTAGTTGAGTGGCTAGTGAAGGTTGTTGTGGGACAATAAAGAGTTGGGGTCTAAATTCGGTTAACATTTGTTGGTAGTGCATCTCCTAAGGAGAAGTTTAAGGGATTTTGGGTGTGGAAATTGCATAAGTGGTGAAAAGAAGAAAAGAGCAAGGTTGATGAAGGCTCGGACAGAACCAAAGGGGCTCGGACCGAACCTCTTGCACAAAAATGTGAAAAATGCTCAAAACGAAAAGTGCAATCAAAATCCAAGTTTTGAGATGTAATTAAGGGATTTGTGGGATAAAAATTCTTGGGTTTGAGCTTGTGTATTGTTGAGAGTTGTTTGGTTGAGTAGTGAGATGTGGAGTTGTTGTTGGTGATGTGTGTGAGGTTTTAGATGTTCGATTCCCGGTTTTGAAGCATCACATGGCCAAATGATTCCTTCCCTCATGAATTACCAAGCCCCATTACAACCCGACCGAATGGAATCTTCTATGAAGATTTCCATTGAGCCCAAGTTCATTTCCTATTGGTATGTATTGACATCTCTAGGTAGAGAGATTGGTAATATAATCTTCAATGATGAAAGAGGTTTTGCACAAGGCATGAGTGAGTGTTGCATATTTCTTGCATAGCCCATACACGCATGAGAGCATATACATTGATCACATTCCCTTAGAGTGAGGCTAAGTAGTAATGATTTATGCTTGAAGCATTCATGCACATGCTATGATGTTTAGTTGCTTGCCTATGTTTCATATGTGCTTAAATGTGTTTTTGACAAAAGCTTTACTTGACATCCATGCTTTGGTCTTGATTGCTTGGTTATTGCTTGAGGACAAACAAGCTTAAGTATGGGGTATTTTGATGTCCGCGTTTCTCTTAGGTTTTTAGTATTAGATTTGAGTTTATTTGTTGTTGGTTTCTCTTGTTTCTCCTTTTATTTCTAGTTGTTTTGCTTAGTTTTCGTCTTTCTGATAGCACGCGGTGGCTAGGGTCAAAAATACATTTATAACACGACCTCGTTGTAGTATAGGGTCGAGGTCGAGCACTAGGAACTATTGATAGGCTTTGACAATGATTGAAACACACAAAAACAAAACAAACAAAGGAGACAGGAGCTCCGACCGAACTTGTCAGGTTCGGTCCGAACTCAAAGGGGGTTCGAACTTAGGGCAGAGAGTAGCAGGTAGCTCGGTTCGAACCTATGTGGTTCGAACGAAGCCTCGATTTTGGGTTTTTCTCAAGGATAAAAGTTAGGATCTAAGGGTAGGGGTTTAATCTACTCCCTAGCATGCAAACCACACACATTTCCACTCAATTCATGCATAGAAATCCAAGGATCGATGGCTATCGCAATCAATCTAGCCTAGATCGGTCGACTATCGTAAACCTAAGGCTATCTAATCACTCTATTGGCCATGGATTATCCACTATCGCTTCAAATCCACCAATTGATCCTTGTAACCACCTTTTCTCTATCGGTACTTTGGTATTTACAAGGATCACTCCTCAACTATCGTTAAGGGATCAAATCTAGAGCAAATTAGACATGGAATTCAACAATCAACTCATGGAATGTGCATAGCAAGCATGTAGGGAGGGGGATCTCACCCCATCCCCTAGATCCAAGGGGATCTACTCACAAATCATCACACAAATCATCCAAGCAAAGCAAATCACACAAAATCTCATCATCAAAGGCAAAATCAAAGCTAAATAAAAGGAGAGGATGATTCACTTACAAAATCCAAGCTAAATCCACTAAGAGAATTCCAAAATATCTCTAGATCTTCACTTGAGGAGTATCTTCTTCTCCAAGCTATAAAATAAACCTAATTCTCTCCAATATCTCTCTCCCACTAAATGATCTAATCCTAATCTCTCTCTCTCTTCCAGCTGCCTCCCCCGAATTCTCTCTCTATAACAACCTTATATATGTTCCTAAGGAGTAGATGTACAAGATTGCCCTTGAGAGGAGAAAGTCGGTCAGAGCTCGAACCGGCCCGGTTCGGTCCGAACCTCCCCAGGTTCGGTCGGCTCTGCCGCCTCAACTTCTTTGCAACACTTCGGTCCGAACTTGATTTTTGCTCGTTCTCAGCTCGTTCCAGCCTTCTTCTCCACTCTTCTAAGAGTCTTCTTGCCTCTCCTTGGTCCTTGCTTGCTCCTTGGTTGTTCTTCACTTTGAATGCTCATGAGAATCCTCTTGAAATGCTCTCCAACTTGCTCCAAAACCCTACAAAGACACAAAAGAACTAGAGTAGCTTCCGAACTTCAAAGAAACTCGAAAACTAAACTAAACCACAAGAAACAAAGTAAGAAATGAAAGGAAAAGGACTCAAGGACACACAAAACAAACCTACAAAACTATACAAAAGAGCGGATATCAAAACACCCCATACTTAAGCTTGCTTGTCCTCAAGCAATAACTTGAATTCAAAACCTCAACATGATCTTCAAGTAAAGCTATAAGTCAAAACACATTTTCAAGCTCAATATGAATCCATAAGCAAGCAATCAAACGTCATCACATGTGTATGCATGCTTCAAGTCAAGATCACTACCACCTAGCCTCACTTTAGGGAAATGAAATCAAATCACAACTCTCAAACGTGTTTAAGGCTAATGCAACAAGAAATGCATCTCTCCACTCATACCTTGCACAAAATCTACTTTCATCATTGAAGATTATATTACCAATCTCTCTACCTAGAGATGTCATAGCAAAACCAATACAAGATGAACTTGGACTCAATGGAGATTCTCATAGAGAATTCCATTCGGCCAGGTTGTAACGGGGCTTGGTATTTCATAAGGGAAGGAATTATTTGGCTATGTGGTGCTCAAACCGGGAAACGAACAACCTAAAATACTCACCATCATCACCAAACCACATCTTACTACTCTCACCAAACATATCAACAATACACAAGCTCAAACCCACTTTTAACCCACATTCCCCTTACTTAGCATCTCAACATTTAGGACTTTGATTGCACTTCTTTTTTTTTTTTTTTTTTACCCAGGAGGTCCGACCGAACCCACATAGGTTCGGTCCGAACCATACACGTTCGAACTTGCCTAATTTTTTTTTCTCTTTCTTTCTTCAACACTTGCAATCACTTCCCAAATCCATCACTTTCTCTTTAGGAGATGCACTACCAACAAATGTGTTTCCCAATTTAGAACCCCACTCTTTATTGTCCCACAACAACCTTCACTAGCCACTCAACTAAGTTCGAATCCTGCTTATGGTCAAGCTATCATCGGCTAGGTCATGCATTTTGTGGAGCTCCAAATAAAGAGGTCTATAAGGCTAAACGGGGCTACAAATCAAGGATTAGCGTATGGTAGGATAAGGACATTTATGTGGCTAAAAACATACAAGTTCAATCTCAATATTAGCATGCATGATCATGTCTCATAGCGGCTTCAAGAAATAAATATGCACCTCAATGACAAAGAGATTATGACACAAGAGAGTACACTCACAAACAAGAGAGGGATATGCAAAGAAATCATCCCTAAAGGCCAAAAATCATATCTCACTAGGTACTCATGCTAGGTAGCAAATAATCCAACTCTTAGCACACATGCTCAATATAGATTGCAAATCATGGATCATACATAAAAGCAACATCATAAGACTTAGCTAAACCATCCAAAACATGCCAAGGAATTATATGAAATCAAGCTATTAAGTTTCATCATTGGACACTTAAGATGGGGGTTTCTTCAAATCCAAAACAAAAGCAAACAAAATCCAAAATTTTTGCAAAATTTTTTCTCAATTTTTTTTTAATTTGTTTGGATTTTTCAACAACTAAACACAACAACTTACTACCAATAAATCATCAAATCAAAAACAAAGACTCAAACTAGGATGAAATCATGAGCAACTACACCCTACCCCATACTTAAACTTTGATGTCCCCATCAAATGAAAACAACAAAATCATAATAAAAGAGAAGAGTTAAGAATACTCACAAGATCATCGAAAGGAGACAAGATGGATGGAGCTCAATCATAAGATGGAGGTGGGCGCCAATACATCACATGCAAGCATAATTCCAAATGTTCTTCAAATTCAAAATTCCAATCTTGTGTAGCTCGAATTAGGCTCGATTCCTCCATTTGTAAAGACACCAAATCAACATTCCACACCTAAAATCACTCAACAAACATATCTTCCCAAGAAAATCTCCACAAAAGAGCTAAGAGAGGGGTTAGACAAGATCAAAAACCAAGCTAAAAACTAGGAAAATTTAACTAAAAATTACCAAAAAAGAAACTACTAACTCGGGTTGCCTCCTAAGGAGCGCTTCTTTAACGTCATTAGCTTGACGACTTACCCTCTAGCTCATGGTGGAAAATATGGGTTGGAACTCACTCCAAAGTTTGACTCTCCATAGAACTTTTCACAATCTCCAAACCACCAACTATAAGCTTTCCAAACACTTGCCTCATTCTCATCATAGTGCCTTGGTGACCATTGCTTGTCCCAAGCACTTTCCTTCCATCCATTAAGAAAGTAGGATCCTACATTTTCATCATGATGCTCATTCTTCATTCCTACATCATTGTTAGTATGCAAAATCCAAGGGGGATCCAAAGAATCACTCCCCTTAACATCATGATAAGCATAATCCAATGAATCATGAGATGAACAAGAATAGTAATCCGAAATCATAGCCATATATGAATCAAGATTAAACTCACCTTGGCTTCTTGAATCAATGGATGAGCTAGATTGAATGAACTTTGGTCCGGGATCATCTTCTTGCACATTGAGTTTCTCTTCTTCAAGAATTATAGGAGAGGCATTCAAGCTAGAGTCTCTAGGATCATCTTGCACTTTGACTTCTTGCACTTTTACGTCCTCAAAGACCTTGCTCTCCTTGGAGCTTAACTCTTCTAACCTCAAAATCTCAAGGGCATCCGGCTCGTTAAGAGCTTGATTAAACCGGAATTCCACTTTTTCATTCCCGATTTCAAAAGAAACAAGACCATTCTTGACATCGAACCGTGCTCCGGCGGTATCTAGAAATGGCCTACCAAGTATGATTGGGACGTGAGGATCTTCAAGCATGTCCATGACTACAAATTCATCCGGGACAAAATATTTACCGACTCGGATAGGCACGTCATCATCAATTCCGACGGCCTTTACACTAGAGCCATTGGCCATAAACAAGTTAATGTCGACGGGCTCTATGGGACTCAACTTGGTCTTCTCCCATATTGATAATGGCATGAGGCTCACACTAGCCCCTAAATCACAAAGAGCTTTGAAGTTGTGGGATCCAATCCCAATGGTGATAGCAAATCTTCCCGGATCTCCTAACTTCTCCGGTAGCTCTTTACTTCATCTTGCATGTCCACAATGGACCTCTTCTTGCTCAAAATCTCTTTTAGAAACTTAGAATAAGCGGGCATCTCGCTTAGGGCCTCGGTGAATGGAATAGAAATGTTAAGCCCATGAAGAAGCTTAATGAACCTCTTGTACTTGCTCTCGGTTGCTTCTTTTGACTTCTTGAGCGGATAAGGAAGAGTAATAACTTGAGTGGAAGTAGGCTTAGAAACAACACCTTTATGTGAAGACTCATTCACCATCCCAGGGGGCACAACCGAACCAGAAGTGGGTCCGGTCCGAACCTGATCAGGTTCGTTCTCTTCCTCTGCATCCTCCAGAGCATCGCGCACGAACTGAGGATGAGTCGGTCCGAACTGATGTTGGTTCGGTCGACCTTGCTGGATACTCTCTTCCGGCACTTTTGGTGGGGTCAATTCCTTGCCACTTCTCAACGTCACTGCTCTAACTTCCCCATTAGCAGCATTACCTCTCTGATTCTCCTCGGGGCGGCCCGGGAGTTGCCCTTGAACTCTTGGCATTTGATTAGCAAGTTGGACAAGTTGGGTGTCTACTTGCTTTCGCCAAGCACCAAACTCATCAAACTTTCTATGAATCCCATTAAAACCATCTTGCACCATTTGCATCCATGGAGGTTGTTCTTGAAAACCCGGAGGCTTGTAAGGTGGAACTCTTGGCTCTTGCGGTGGTTGGTTGTTGTAGCCACCTTGAGGATAGAAGTTGTTGTTGCCACCGCATCTTTGATTGTTGCCTCCTTGATATCCTCCTCTAGCTCCTCCATAAGAACCTCTCACATAGTTAGCTTCCTCAATTGACTCCGCCATCCGCACTTGTTGAACATTAGGACAAACATTGGTCCCATGAGCATAGGAACCACATTCACCACAAACATGTGCGGATGACTTGTAATAATTCACTTGCTTCTTCAACTTGTTATTCTCATCAATGAGGAATTGAAACTTGACCTCTTTATCAACATCTTCACTTTTCGGATCATAGAGCCTCTTCTCTTGACTTGGAACCTTGGCTTGATGGCTCCCATACATTGAGTCATAGTCGGAGAGCTTGTCTAAGAGAGCCCAAGCCTCTTCGGGAATTAGCTCGATGAAGCCACAATCGGTGTGCAAGTTAAGTCTCTCTTTTGTTGATGCGTTGATGCCTTGGAAGAAAATGTCTTGAAGCACATAAGATTGTTGTCCATGAGTAGGACATTGCCTCAAGAGATCTTTGAAACGCTCCCATGCCTCGTGCAAGGGCTCATTAGGAAGTTGATGAAACGAAGTGATTCTCTTCCTCAACTCGGTCGTCTTAGATGGTGGAAAGAACTTCATCATAAAAGCATCATGTAGGGCCTTCCACGTCGTGATAGATCGAGATGGCAAGCTCTCTAGCCAATGCAACGCCTTGCCACTCAAGGACCACTTGAACGCCTTGAGGAGAACATACTCTAGAACTTGCTCATCCGTAGCAATTGTGTCGCACAAGTCAACAAACTTCTTAATATGCTCAATAGGACATTCCGAAGATCGACCCTCAAATTGTTCCTTCTTGATAAGAGAGATGAAGTGCGTCTTGATTTCGAATCCTCTAGCAACTTCGGGAAGAATGATAGCGGGCTCGGGTACACGAAGCTCGGGATGCATGTATTGCTTAGCATTCCGAGGAATCGCGTTGAGTTGAGCCTCTACTCTTGCTCTCTCTTCTCTTTCTCGCCTAGCCAAGGCGGCTTGATTATCACGCTCTACTTGCATACGAGCCATGTCGGCTCTCAACTCTTCTAGCTCTCTAGCTTGATCTTGAGCTTCCATCCTCTTCTTCTTTCTCAGATTTTTCAACAACTTTTCCGGCTCACTTTCAAAGATGATCTCAAAGGTTCCACGTGAGGAACGAGATCGCATACACCTACCAAGACAAAGACAAAGAAAACCGAATCAAACAACACAAGGGGCTCAGGCTATTCCCTCACCCTAAATCAACTACAAAATACGAAAAACAAATCAATCAAAAATCAACGCCTATGCAAATAGTTCCCCGACAACGGCGCCAATCTTTGATAGCACGCGGTGGCTAGCGTCAAAAATACATTTATAACACGACCCCGTTGTAGTATAGGGTCGAGGTCGAGCACTAGGAACTATTGATAGGCTTTGACAATGATTGAAACACACAAAAACAAAACAAACAAAGGAGACAGGAGCTCCGACCGAACTTGTCAGGTTCGGTCCGAACTCAAAGGGGGTTCGAACTTAGGGCAGAGAGTAGCAGGTAGCTCGGTTCGAACCTATGTGGTTCGAACGAAGCCTCGGTTTTGGGTTTTTCTCAAGGATAAAGGTTAGGATCTAAGGGTAGGGGTTTAATCTACTCCCTAGCATGCAAACCACACACATTTCCACTCAATTCATGCATAGATATCCAAGGATCGACGGCTATCGCAATCAATCTAGCCTAGATCGGTCGACTATCGTAAACCTAAGGCTATCTAATCACTCTATTGGCCATATACCCACAATTGTCATCTTATCACCATGTTGCTGCAAAAACAGAGAGGAATCATATTTTGACTGAATAAAATTGAGAGTCACCAAGGTAGTTATGAGCTTGTGAAACCATTGCCTTGATGCCTGCTTTAAGCCATATAAACTTTTCTTAAGTAGACACACTTTGTTTGATGGATTTTCAACACCATCTGGCATTTGCATATAAACTTCCTCTACCAAATCTCCATGCAAAAAAGCATTATTAACATCAAGTTGATAAACTTTCCAGCCTTTGTTAAGAGCAAGAGAAACAAGAACTTGAACAGTTGTCATCCTTACCACTGGAGAAAAGGTCTCATCATAATCTAGACCATGTTGCTGGGTGTACCCCTTAGCCACAAGTCTGGCTTTGTATCTTTCTATACTCTCATCAGCCTTAAGCTTAATTTTGTACACCCATTTGCAACCTATTGCTCTCTTACTTGCAAGAAGATCTACAACAATCCATGTATTGTTAGAAGTTAAAGCCTCAAGTTCCTTTTTCATGGCAATTACCCAGTTGGGATCTTTAGAAGCATGGAGATAGGTTCTGGGTTCAGGAATGTTGTGAGGTAGATGAGTGGTGAAAGTATGAGGAGCAAAAAATGAAGTATGAAAGCCATCCATCAGAGGAAATTGTGAAACTGCATCAGCAAAACCAACAACATAATCTTGAAGATAAGAAGGTGGGTTGTGAATTCTGGTTGATCTTCTGATTTGTTGCATAGAATCAGGTGCAGGTGGTGAAGATGACAAGGGTGGTGAATGAGGTAAAGGCTCAGAGGAAGGAGATTCAACAACTGGTGAAATGACATCATCCAAAGAAGATGGAAGAAAATGTAAAGGATCAGGTGAGGGAGGTTCAGGTTCAATGGGAGTGGTAAATGGAGTGGTAGTAGGAAGGAAAACTAGACTGTAGGTAGGATCAATGCTAGGAAGAGGTATTGATGATGCTAGTTTAATGTTAGGCAAATGAAGAGGGAACACTAATTCATGAAACTGTATATCTCTTGAGATAATGATCTTCTGTGTGCAAATATCAAGAACTTTGTATCCCTTTGTCTCATGAGGGTAACCCAGAAAAACACAAGCTGAACTTCTAGGCTCAAGTTTTGATCTATCTCTTTTTAGGGTAGAGATAAAACATAGGCAGCCAAAAGGTTTCAAATGAGAGTATTCAGGTGTTCTTCCATGTAAAATTTCATAAGGGGTGATGAAATTGAGGCTGGCTAAAGGATAATGATTGATCAAATATGTGGAGGTAAGAATACATTCACCCCAGTATGAATTAGGAAGGTTTGATTGAAACAATAAGGCTCTAGCAGTTTCTAGCAAGTGCTTGTGCTTACGTTCCACTACACCATTTTGTTGTGGAGTGTCAACACAAGATTTTTGATGTAAAATTCCCATTTTGAAGGAAAAAAAACTAGCATCATCACTACAGAATTCTCCTCCATTGTCTGATCTGACTATTTTGACAGAATGAGAAAATTGTTTTTCCACAAAAATGATAAACTGCTTCAAGATTGGGAAGGCATCACTCTTGTGAGTTAGGAGATGAACCCAAGTGGTTCTAGTGAAATCATCCACAATGGTTATAAAATAGCTAAAGCCATTATAAGTTTTCACTTTATAAGGCCCCCAAATGTCTGTATGGATAGGTTCAAAAGGATAAGAGGTTTTGATGCTGCTAATAGGAAATGAGGATCTATGTTGTCTTGCCTTTGGGCAAATAGTGCAAATTTTATGCGGTTTGCAATTTTGAATTTGCTTATAGAAAGGAAAATGAGACAAAGTTTCAAAAGGAACATGTCCTAGCCTCAAATGAAGCAACTCCAGTGACACAACACTATGAACCTCAACAGGAAAAACATTGTTTGGGTTTTTATTATATTCAGCAAAAAAAGGTAAAAAAGGAATGGATGAAGAAGGCTTGGACTCTGACAGCTTCTTGTCAATGGGATCATGAGTTGTGTTTGTGAGATAAAGACCTCTAGAAGCTTTACCAAGTACTTGAGGAGTGTTCATTGAATGGTCCTGAATCACTCATTCAGAAGGAGTGAACATGACATTAGTTTTAAGATCATTTGTTAACTGGCTAACAAAGAGGAGATTAAAAGTGAACTCAGAGACATGGAGCACATTCTTAAGGATGATGTCATGAGTGAGCTGAATTGTGCCAACATTAGCAATGGTGGCATGTTTATTATTAGGAAGAGTAATGTAATTGGACTTTGTATAAGGTTCATGGCTAGAAAATAGACTCAAATTTGGACAAATATGGTGGGTAGCTCCACTATCTATCACCCAAACATAAGCATTGCCATTAATAGAGAAACAAAAGGATTTATCTGCTAGCATACATGATTTGTTGTTTTCTGCGAAAGAGCCTCCAGTTTGTTGTTGCTCAAGCATAGCAAGAAGCCTCTCATACTGATTTCTAGTGAAGAACTGTCCCTTCTCAGCATTCTCTTTGTTTTCTTCTCCTAAATTGACATTGCTAGCCTCTCCTTATAATCCTTAGGGTACCCATGAATCTTGAAACATTTGCTCAAAGAGTGACCTGGCACCTTACAATTATCACAATAATAATTGACTTTTCTCATAGTATTATTGTTGTTGCCATTGTTTGGAGAATAACCAGATCTTGAACTGACATTAGAATTACTCCATGTGCCAGTGTTGCTGTTGTTCTGTTGATACCCTTTTGGATTGAAATTCTAACCTCCACCTTGGTTAGAATTAGATGAGCTTTGTCTAGGCTTAGGAAACACACTCAAAGCGGTGGAATCAGATTTGTTAATAGAAGAATTGTTGGACATACCTCTTTGTTTCTCTTCTTCAAGCACAGTTTGATAAGCCTCTCCAATGGTTGGAGTTGGTTTCATTAAGAGTATATTCGCACGAGTAGCATTGTAAGAGTCATTCAAGCCAACTAAAAATTGTAACACTTGCTGATTCAGAATCATCTTGGGAGCAGAATTAACAGTACCACACTTAGTACACTTAGGCAATTCTAGCAAACTCATGTATTCTTCTCAGAGTCGCTTAAACTTAGTGTAAGAAGCTGAGATAGAAACATTACCCTGAGAAATATTGAACAGATCCTTCTGTGCCTGATAAGTCCTGGCCAAGCTAGGTTGTCCAAGCCTCTGTCGCAGATCGCACCAAATCTATTATGCAATATCACAATACAGTAGCATTTCCGCGATGTCTTTCTCTACAAAATGGAGAAGCCAAGCAATAACCATACTGTTGCATCTTCGCCATTGTCTTTCAAGAGTAGATCCATCTCCAGGATGCTCGCATTCGCCTGTCACGAAGCTCAATTTGTTCTTCGCTTCTAAAGACACTTCTACAGCTCGCCTCCACTACTGATAGTTAGAATCATTTAGCAGCTGCGTCGCAAGAGCGTAATTAGGATGATCCGAGTGATGAAGATAGAGCCAGTGGTTCGTATCTGAAATTGAAAGCTCCATATTCTCCTTCTTCGCCAGATCGAGCTCCATCGTCTCTTTCCCCCTCAAATCTGGATCGCTTCTCACTAATGCATCATTTCCAGTCATGATGATGAACTTAGGAAAACAAATCGATCAGAAAAACCTAGCGCTTTGATACCATGTTAGATTTTGAGAATTGAAGTAAAATTTCTGAATTGAAGAAACTTGGAGAAGAAACGAGATAGAGCAATGCCAGAGCAATTTTCCATTAGCTTCTACTGAATTAGTTACATGGATTTTATAAATGTCAGATAAGAGCAAAATGAAATGACGTGGCTAATATATCAATACACAAAACGAGTCGTTTTACTTGAACATAAAATTGGCAAAAATAAAACCCATGAAATAAAATAGAGTAACTTTGACAAGTTCACTAGATAAATGGAAGCTTAAGCTAAATTTGGTGAATGCCCAAGCTGGTTTCAACATCAATTATCTACTATCTCAGCAAAGAGAGGGCACACTCAAGAAAAGAATGAAGCTGCCTTCCTTCTCCAGAGCACAATCCATTCGATGCCAACTCAATTATCAAATGAAGTCATCCTTAAGTACAAGACATGGGAGTACTTCCAATAGGAAGCTTGTTTGACTAGGATTCTCAATGAATCAAGTTCGAGAAATTAGTAATCAAGCGTTTTAACAAGAAAATAGTCGGAGAATTAGGTGTCTTTCTGGTCGGTAATGGAAGCAATAATGCCTATTGGTGTTCCAAAAGTACCCTATGCAATTTACTATTCTCAAATAGAGATCCGTGTATTTTGGTCGGTCCAATTGAGGAACTGGATCTCGGCTCCTTTGAGCCCATCCGCGCATGACCTTGAGATGTGGATCATCGAAAAGATTGAGCAAAACTGAGTGGATGGTTAGAAACACAAGACAAACTACGGTAGGGGCTTTATTAAAACCGCAGAACGTTTTCATGGTCCGTCGGTGCGATCATTTCGAATTTGATTTCTCTTTGACCGAGCTCAGACTCTTCTAGCCTTGTTCGGTCATTTAGAGGAACTTTACGGTCTACTCTCTTATCTACGACAAGCCTGCATCAATCATCAGTTACCACAACTGCTATTCGACATTGTTGACCATTCGAAGAGCCCAACCCAAGCGTGAAGAAGCAGCGAAATTCCTTGTCGGGTAAGTTCCGACCCGCACGAAAGGCGTAACGATCTGTGTCGGTTTCGGGTACAGGTACCCCTTTGTTGAAGGTCGTTCATTCAATCTAAAGGAATGAAGAACCTCACTCAATCTAGCTATAGATATAGAGGGAAGGTAGAGGCCTTTGGTGTCCCCTCCAGTCAAGAATTGGGGCCAAAATGCCGCCGATAGACCAAGCCTGGACTAATGAGTCCCGTCCATAGAAAGATTCGCTTCTTAGTCCTGTAATTGAGATCTTTCGTTGTTGCAACATCAATCAACATCTTTTCTCGGGCAGTTGATTGAGAAAGTAGTCCTCCTAATACGACTATTACGGGTTGTTTGAAATAGGTGACATTATTATGACAAGATGTTATTATGTGTAATCTAGGCTATTAGAGGGGGTAAAAAGGGAAGGGAATGTGGGTGTATTTGGGAGCAAGCTCTAATTAGCTTAAATAGAGAGATAAGTTTAGAAATCAGATCATCCAGAAAGTTAGTAGGGAAATTGGGCATTTTTCCTTGGGCTCTTTGGAGAGAATCCTCCATTGAGATTGGCTCGATTTGGACGGTTTGACATCCATTGGGACTTATTTTTTATTTCTCATCCTATCAATATTATATAGTTTCACTGTTTTATTCAATATTCTGTCCAATTTTGTTCTAACATTTGATTAATCACTCTCTAATCTAACATTCTCTCTCATCCACATCATTCTACACTTCTCTAATTTCATTTCACCTATTTACTTGAATATCAATGAAACTCATGAACTCCATAAACCCACTTTTTTCACTTGGCCGGATGATCGAAAACCATCCTTATAATAGGCCATATTCTCCAAAACCATCCGCTCAAATACAGATTACCGTAAACCACCCTTATGAAGGATTTCGTCAAAAATGATCCACCCGTCTCCAAACCTCCGTCACAATTCCCTTAAATCTGCGAAAAAGTCAATTTTCTAAGCGTTTTTTATTTATAAAATTGAAAAACAAAAAAGTAAAACAAAAAAAACTCACCCTGTTCTTCTTTTCATATCCAAACTTAGAGTCTTCCATCATCTTCTATCAAAATTAGAGTTTTAAAATCACCCTTTATAATTGTTAGTTCTTCTATCTAAGTGAAAATCTAAATTACCGAAACCTAATTCCTTAAAAAGATCCTAATTCCGCTCCGAACCACAGTCGCCGCCACATACCTCCATTGAACATGTTGTTGACCACGTCGCCACAGAATAACGTTGAAGATGTCGTCACCTTCGTTGGCTTCGTCTCATTGCCACGATTCCAGATCTAGTATTGTCGCCTTTGGTCGTTAACGTATGACACTACCACCGTTTTTATTGTAGCAAGGTTGAGTGCATGCTTTGGACTTTCTACATGTAATTCATATCTTGTTGATTTTATGCAATTAATCTCATGATTCGACAAACTCATTTGTTAATTAGATTTTTTTCTAGTTGATTAAGATTTTCATGGTCAGATATTGATGATTTTTTTTTCTTTAGGGGAAAAAATCTACTATCAGGAGGTGCATAGTTTAAAACGATGAGCGGTTGGGGAAGAAATGAGATTTTTTAAAATAATTTTTCCTTTTTAATATATATGATTACAATACTTAAAAGTTGAGGGCATATTTGTAACTTGCATCAGAATTAATGGAATTGTGACAGAGGTTTAGAGACAGGTGGTTCATTTTTGACGGAAGCCTTCATAAGGGTGGTTTACGATAATTTGTATTTGAGCAGGCTATTTTTGGGGAGATTATCGCTCATTCGGTCTTTTCACTTTTCTCAATCCGCAACAAAATATAGGCATAATTAAAAATAAATAACCCAAAAAAACTATTTGTAATTAAAAATAAATAAAATTGTGCAAATTAAGTTATAGAATTTTTTTATTAATTTTGTGTAATTTATTTAAGTTAGAACGTGAGTTAATTAATAAACGGTTATATAAGTGTCTATTTAACCCTAAATATCAGTTTAGTTTAAAACAATCAAAACATATACAAATTTTGTGTCTATAGATGGATACAAAAATTATGAATTATGGTATAATCTATAATTAATTTTATTGTGTTAAACTTGATCAAAATAGCTAATTACGTATTAATTGAACCCCTTGAAATGGGTTTCAATATGTGAAACTCGGATTTGAGTTTCAAGCTCTGATTTCATTCATATTTATTTTTATCATGAAATTCAACATGAACTTGGGGAGGACTCCCTAATATTCATGGTCTTAGGCACGCGCTCATGTACTTCAACAAAAGCATCTTACATATCTTTTAGGACCATGTGTGCCGAGCCAAATCAAGAGGGCCATCCGCTGCTCTAGTGGCCAACACAAGCGCCACCCTTCCACCCTCGTCTTCAACTTGAAGATCCCTTAAATGATGACTTGCATTAAGTGAAGTTTCTTCATGTGGAAACCCTTGATATGCCAACCATATTAATGAGTTTTTCTATTGATAACTTTCTTCAATTAGAGTTGTTAAACAAGGAAGACTTAAAGCTAGAAGATGAGTAGACTTGTAGGCACTTGAAAGGGTGTCTTATTTTTGCATTTTGTAACATATAAAAGGGCATCTTGTAGATTCATGAAACAAGGGAGAAAATCATACAAATCCCTTTTTTCTTGCAATTTATACAATGGAAATTCTTGTAATTTCATCAACTTATTTGTAGACCCCTCATGAGATTCCAAGCCATAACATCAATCTACCACTTGGTGCTCAAGTTCTATGTTAGGGACAGAGAAGGTACGACCCACGACTAGTAGATGGAGGCCCGCCAGTGCTACGATCTCTCTATGCGGTCTAAACCTATAGTTTCTCTGTTATTATGAAAAGCGGGAAGTCTCTCTCTTCCAAAATAAGAAGGTGCACATGTACATTTGGACAACTTCTTCCGACAGTAGACGACATCAAACTTAAAGGACGTTCCACCTCATAGGTGGCGCGTCATTCTGATGTCCTTTGTTTTAGCTTAGTTTAGAGTGTCTTGTCTAGGTTAGATTGAGTCCTTTTTCCTTTCATTTTCCTTGATTCTTGTGTGTTTTAGCTTAGATTTCTTATTTCACTTGAGATTAAAAACTATGCTATTTTGGGTGATTTTTGTAGGCTTTTCGAGGCAATTGGACGAGTTCATGGAGCTTGGACATGGGCATGAAGATCAAGGATCACAAGGAAGATGGATGGAGCAATCAAGGAAGGAAATCCATGAAGATTCAAGAAGAAAACAAGTGGAGAAGGCCATGATCGAGCCAGTGATCGAGCTTGCCTAGCTTGTGCACGAGCCACCTGCGAAAAGTTGGGGCGTTTGTGTTGAAGGGCTACTTGAACAAATAAATTTATATCAAGACCCCGCTGAGTACAGTGAAGTCAGGTTCGTCCACGGGAATGAGAATAGTGCACAAGATTAGTCGATAAACTACGAAAACAAGCAAAACAAGGGGGAAACACACCCAGGTACGACCCACTTGGGTCGTGCACGACCTTGTCAGGGTCGTGCCTGAACACAAACACACACACGGAACGCACAAGACACGCACACAAGTTCGAGCACAACCTTAGGGGTCGAGATCGAGTCAAAATAGAGAGTTTTAATCAATACGAGAAACAAATCCTAGGGCTAGGGCCACCACAACAACAATCATGCATGCTTCAACATAAATCCATAACTATCATGCTACTAGATCATATATAAGTCAACTATCGCAAACAAATCAAGTCATTCAATCAACTGTAGCAAATCAAACAACTTTCTATCTATCCTTCAACCTAGGAATATCAACTTTCGCAAATAAGCCTATTAGAACTAGATAAAGCAATTAACTTTCCACTGTCGCTTCAAGGAAATCACATGATCATGCCTCAACTGTCGCAAAGGAATTAAGCACAAGATAGATAGATATGATTTTCAAGCAATCAAGTCATGGAATCAAGTTTTAGTCATGCATAATTGTGTTGGGTTTTCACCCAACCCTAGAATCAAAAAGAGACTACTCACACATAATTATGAAAGACAAACAAAGCAAAGAAAAAGAAGACATGATTAAACTAAACTGAATTCAAATTAAACTAAGAAAAGAAATGCTTACAAAAGTCTTCAACTTTGTTCTCTACTTCTCCTACTCCTCCACGCCTCCTCCAATATAAAAGATCATCAAAGATAGGATCTCCTCCCAAAAGATGATGATAAAACTAAAGGGTTTAACCTCCTTTTATAGAAGAAAAGGAGTCCTAAATCAACTAGGAAAGCAAAATATAAGTCTATCCTAAAATACAATACGGAATATATCTTAAAAGATCTCGGATAGAAGGAAAGTCGGCGCTGGCGCGACCCAAATGGGTCGTGCACGACCCTCCCAGGGTCGTGCCAGAAATACTTGGTTAATTTCTTCATTCTTCTTCAAGCTTGGCTCGTGCGCGACCCTCCTTGGTCGTGCCTTGGGGTGCCTGGCTCATTCTTCTTCCATCTTCACTCTTCTTGGCTCTTTACTTCATGCAGCTCCTAGCTCATCCACCATCCTCTTAGCAATGCTCCAAACTCTTCTCCAAGCTTCAAAACACCTACAAAAACGACACAAAATTGCGTAGTTTCCGAATCTCAAGGAAATACGAAAACTTATGCAAAAAGACACAAAACACCAAACAAAGCTACTAAAACCGACTCAATCTAAGCTAAATTAGACTCTAAAAACCTACCTAAAAGGCGGATATCAGTTTGCCGCGATCGAACCTCGCCAGGTTCGGGATCGAGCCTCACCCGCTTCGATCAGTGCCAAATCAGCTTGTATTTCTCTGGATTTTCCACTTTTGCCATTGGTGTCTTGTGAGGAGTATAAATAGGTTGTTAGGGAGTCAGATAGAAGGAGATCACACACAAAAACACTTCACCTTAGGAGAGAAATCGGATTTGGGAGAGATTTGAGAGGATTTTTAGGGTTTTGAGGGAAATTCCTTCTCTCTTGTTTAGAGGGGGAATTAAGTGTGGAGATTAGAAGATCAAGGCCAGATTTAGAGATTGAGAACGTGGATTGTAAGTTTCCTTTCCATTTTTATCCAATTTGACCTTTGGATGATGAGTTTGATGATGAGCTTGCTTAGTTTTTGCTTTTGTTGCTCTGTTGCCATGATTTGTGAGTAGTTAGCTTAGATCTTGGGGATGGGGCCTTGATCTAGCTCATTTGAGCTTGTATAAACCCATTTCCATGAGTTTGAGTCTCTAGATCTAGTTATCTCTCTACACTTGAGCTTATTCCGGAGCGAAAGGCGAGGAACGGGCCTTGTAATTGGCGAAGTAGCAAAAGTGAAAAGGCAATTGCAAGGCTCGATTCGAAGGGAAGAAGCGAAAGCCAATCGATCCCATGGTCAAGAGTGTAGAGAGGTTCGGACGAAGCGAAAGCCTCTCGATCCGCTAGATCTAGTGCTCATAAAGTGGAAATAGAGGATTACAAGTTTAAATGGCCGGAATCTAGCCCCAAAACCCCAAGATCGCCTTAGTTCATAGTTGTTGAAAAACCCAGAAAGGCTCGGGATCGAACCAATAGGTTCGGGATCGAACTTGACTGCGTAAGAACTTGCCCAGATTTCCGGACCGAACCATCCAGGGCTCGGGATCGAACGTGACAAGGTTCGATCCTGGCCATGTCTCCCCTTTTCCTTTGATTTCCCTTGTGTTTTTGTTTGATCATTTGTTGGCACACAATCGATAGCATTTCCCTGAGTTCGAACCTGACCCTATACCACAATGGGGTATTGATTACA
The DNA here is from genome assembly GCA_964016875.1 of Fallopia convolvulus. Taxonomy (NCBI): domain Eukaryota; kingdom Viridiplantae; phylum Streptophyta; class Magnoliopsida; order Caryophyllales; family Polygonaceae; genus Fallopia; species Fallopia convolvulus. The sequence goes on from OZ024735.1 coordinate 51,728, forward strand.
AATTTATTCTTTTGAGACCCACATCAAAGAATTGGCGCCATTGCCGGGGAAATCTATTTGCAATTGTATGTCAATCTTTTGATTGTTTTTGTGGTTTGATTTTGGGGTAAGGGAGTAGCCCAAACCCTCTTGTGTGGTTTGATCTTGTTTTCTTTATCTTTCTTGTAGGTGCATGCGACTTCGTTCCTCTAAGGGAACCTTTGAAGTCGAGTTTGATTGTGAGCCCGAGAAATTGCTAAAGAGTCGTCTTAGAGCAAGAAAGAGAACAATGGCCGAAGAAGAAATGGTTGATGTGACCCGTGAGATGGAGAATTTGAGAGCCGAGATGGCTCGTATGAGAATTGAGCGGGATAATCAAGCTTTGTTGGCTAGAAAAGAAAGGGAAGAACGGGCTAGATTGGAGGAGCAACTCAATGCGATCCCCCGGAATGCCAAGCAATATATGCATCCGGAACTCCGAGTGCCCGAGCCCGCTATTGTCCTCCCGGAAATTGCTAGAAACTTTGAAATCAAGACTAACTTTATCTCATTGATCAAGAAGAGCCAATTTGAGGGTTGAGCTTCGGAATGCCCTATTGAGCACATCAAAGCCTTTGTTGATCTTTGTGATACGATTGCAACGAATGGAGAGTCTCTAGAGTGTGTTCTTCTCAAGGCGTTCAAGTGGTCTTTGTCTGGAAAAGCTTTGCTTTGGTTGGAAAGTCTTCCCCCTCGTTCTATCACCACGTGGAAGGCTCTTCACGACCTTTCCATGATGAAATTCTTTCCTCCGGCCAAGACTACGAAATTGAGGAAGAAGATCACATCTTATCATCAACTCCCGAGTGAGACTTTGAGCGAGACGTGGGAGTGTTTCAAAGATTTGTTGAGGCAATTTCCAACTCATGGACAACCGCCTTTTGTGCTCCAAGAGATCTTCTTTCAAGGAATCAACACGGCGACGAAAGAGCGTTTGAATCTCCACACCGATTGTGGATTCGTTGAGATGTCGCCCAATAATGCATGGGCCCTCTTGGACAAGTTGTCGGATTACGATTCGATGTATGGTGGGCAACAAGCCAAGGTTCAAGAGAAGAGGTTGTATGATCCGAGGAGTGAGGATGTTGATCGGGATGTTAAGTTGCAATTTCTCTATGATGAGAACAACAAGCTAAAGAAGCAAGTGAACTACTACAAGTCCAACTCTCAAGCTTGTGGTGAGTGCGGTTCTCATTCGCACGCCATTAGTTCTTGCCCGAACGTCCAACAAATTCGGATGACCGAGTCAATCGAAGAGGTCAACTAAATGAGAGGTGCTTATGTCAATAGAGGTGGTTTCCAAGGCAACTACCAAGGTGGAGGTTCATCTCAAAGGTGGCGCAACAACAACTTCACTCCACAAGGTAACTTTAACACCAATGTTCCACAAGAACCTCGAGTTCCTCCGTATAGACCACCGGGATTCCAAGATCCACCACCATGGGTCCAACTTCTCCATGATGGGATCAACGGAGTCTATAAGAAGTTCGATTCAAGGTTTGATAAGATTGATGAGAGGTTTGATGAGTTTGGTGCTTGGAGAAAACAAGTTGATACTCAACTCGTTCAACTTGCTAGTCAAATTCCGAGAGTACATGGTAGACTTCCGGGACATCCGGAGGAGAATCCGAGAAGCCATGATGCTAATGGTGAAGTAAGAGCTTTGAATTTGAGAAGTGGTAAGAGGCTACCCGAGCCTTATGAAGAAGAAGAGAAGCAACATGCCTCAGGATCGAACCAGGCAGCCTCGATCCCGAGCCCCATCCAATTCGATCACAGTTCCCAGGCGAGTCTGTCTCCCAGGATCGAGCCTGTGGGCCTCGATCCCGAACATACTCTGCCTCCCAGTGGTTCGAACGCTTCTGATTTTGTTCAAAATGAGCCTTGTTCTAGTGATGTTGATGCTAGGCCTAAGTCTTCAAGTCCTAAGGTTCTTCCATACCCTTCTAAGAAACCGAATGATGTCACCGAAAGTAAGTACAAGAGATTCATCAAGCTTCTTCAAAGCCTTAACATTTCTATTCCATTCACCGAAGCTCTGAGCGAGATGCCCGCATATTCTAAGTTCTTGAAAGAGATCCTTAGCAAGAAGAGGTCAATTGTGGATATGCAAGATGAGGTCAAGTCTTTGGAACTTTCGGAAAAGCTTGGAGATCCGGGTAAGTTCGTCATCTCGATTGGGATTGGATCCCATAGTTTCAAGGCATTGTGTGATCTTGGTGCAAGTGTGAGCCTCATGCCTTTGTCGATTTGGGAAAACGCTAAGTTAGGGCCTTATGAGCCGGTCGATATCAATTTGTTCATGGCCGATGGCTCAAGTGTCAAAGCATCCGGAGTCGTGGATGATGTTCCGATCTGGATTGGCAAGTATTTTGTGCCCGACGACTTCGTGATTATGGACATCCCCGAGGACCCGCAAGTCCCGATCATTTTGGGGAGGCCCTTTCTTGCAACCGCCGGTGCGAGGCTCGATGTCAAGAATGGCCTCTTGACCTTTGAGATAGGCGAAGAAAGAGTGAATTTCGGTTCAACAAAGCTCTTAATGAGCCGGATGCCTTAGAGATTTTGAGATTAGAGGAGTTGAGCTCCAAGGAGGGCGAGGTCTTAAAGGACGAATTGGTTCGAGAGATTGATAGCAAAAATTTTCCTTAAGACTCAAGCTTGAACGTCTCTCCACGAGTTCATGACGAGAAGGTGGAAAAGCAAGAGATAGACCCCGGTCCCGAATTTGTCAAGTCAAGTTCATTCGTCAAGGACCAAGGCCAAGGTAAGTTCACTTGTGACTCGTATTTGGCCTATCTATCGGACTATTACTCTTGCTCTTCTCATGAGCTTTAGACTACGGTTATGTTGATAATGTATTGGGGTGGGAACCCCCTTGGAATGTGGAAACTAACCATTGTGTAGGTAAGGAGCATGGACACGATAGTGGCGCGCGGCTCATTCTCTCTCGAGCCGAGCTATGATGGTGCGTGGAACGAGTATGGGGTACCACGTCATTTTGATGAGACCGAGGGGTGCGTTTGGATGGACCCTCGTTGGTGGTTTGAGGAAGGTGCGAGCCATGCATGAAGCTTTGAGAAAGGAGGCCCCTCCGAGCCTTATTTTCCACCATAAGGAGCGAGATAGGTACGTCAAGCTAATGACGTAAAAGAAGCGCTTGTCGGGAGGCAACCCGATTGGTAGTTTAATTTTTTGGTAATTTTCTAGTTTGTTTTTGATTTTAGTTAGCTTTGAGTAGTGTTCTTCCCTAACCCCTATCTTGATCTCTTGGGAAAATTGCTTGGAAAGATGTTTGTGTGGAGTTTTGTAGGTCTTATGGAGGTAAAACAACATTGAATTGATGGTGAAAGAGGGTAAAATCGAGCTAAACCAAGTGGAGTCTAGCAAGGTAAGTTTTCTGGGCGCCCAAATGGTTCGGGTTCGAACCGGTTGGTTCGATCGAGTGGTTCGAGCAACTTGAAATCGGCTTGGGTGAATTCCCGAAACTGCTCTTACCAGATTTTTTACCCTAAATAGCAATGTTTGTCCTCTTCCCTTCACCAAAAGTGTCGATCAATGCTCCATGCACGTCCTCACATGGTGTGTGTTGTCCATAACCGTCGAAATGCCAATCAACCGACCGACAAACTAGCTAATTTAGCTTTAGATTTTGACTAGTCGATGACCCGTACCTTGTACGGGATGTTTCCACCATTATAATATAAATAATAATAATTATTTCATGTATTTTTATCTAATTTATCATCTTTAAATCTATAATTTCTGTAATGATTTGTTGTTTATTTATTAAAGGTATTTTATGATTGTAAAATTTTAAATTTTATAGATACCTTTAATGTAATAAAAAAACAAATAGATCAAATAAAATGATAGAAATAATGTTACTATTCAATCATAACCATTATTATTCAAATAAATTGGTAAGATAGTACAATTACGTATTATTTATTTTTATTATAATAAACATGGTCGATATATCTAATAAATATTATATATATAGCTTAATTTACAATAAAATATATTAAATATATAGAAAATAAATTTATATGGAATGAGAAGATAAAATTTTCAATATAATTTGCTTTATAATATGATCAAAAATATCTTTAATGCAATATGATGTTGGATAAACTTTTTAAATTTATATGGAATAAATTTATGGAGTCACGCTCGGGTGGAAATTATTCATACAGTAAAAAATGCGAGCAGATCGTGTTCGTTGGATTAAACAGATCGACGACCTAGATTAAATAAAAAGAGTTTGATAAAAAAAATAAGGAAAAGTGTCTCATCCATTTACAATGGCACGAAGTGTAATTTGTTTAAAATTTGAATGGCAAGACAAAAATACCCTCACACATATTCTTTTTTGCTTACACACATTCTTTTTGGGGGGAAAAGGAGACTCATCTTCAACCTCTAGATCCACTTCAAAATCTACACCACAAACTCGAAATCTCACCCTCAAGCTCACTCATTTCCAATTCTGATCGATTTGGCTATGGGCCTATGGCATCGATTTGCGACATTGGTTTCAAGATGAGTTTTTTTAAACCTAATTTGATATGGCTATTATTTATGTGGTAGATCTATGAATTCCTTTGATTTCGATTTTGAGGGTTCTAAGATTTGTTTTTTAATATTAGAAATGTTTATTGAGCTTTAATGGGTGTTTATGGTTGATTTAATGGGTGTTTGTATTTGATTGTGTTTACTGTTTAGGTTCAAAATTTCTCGATCTGGTTAGCGGTCTCTGATTTTATGGTTCAGAATATTTAATGTATAAGTTCAAAATATCAAATATGTAGGTTCATAGTCAAACTGGACTTGCCTTGTTGTGATAGGGGTAGTGAGATTCATTCCCACCATGGAATTTCATGAGTGGTTCTCGCATGATTTGTTACTTGTTTGCGTCAATTTTGGTTTTAAGAGGGGGGGTGAGCCCGAAAACCATGAAACATGACCCTTATTTTCTTCAATGTTGGTTTGGAAGGGGCGAGACATTTGCACATCTTTCTTCCTTTTTTTTTGAAAAACATTGACACTTAAATGATAATCACTTGTAGAAATCTATATAGTTAATACTTCCAATTAGCCTTGGAGACTAAATTGATTATATGTTGCCGTTGTTAAAGTTGTCTAATATAGTCTTCTTGGGAGAAATCTCAATGTAATTTAGTCTATATCTTGTTGTATTAGTGGGAAATGTGCATTTGACACTTGAGAAATAGTATATTTGGTAGCCTATTAGCTCAAATGGTAGAGCAATGTGCATATGCACATAGATGTGAGTTCAAATCTCACATAGGCTAATTCTTGATACGGTCGTGTCTTTTTGTTCGTATTGGTTGTTCTATTGGTTCATGACTTTTTAAAGTAAGGTTCATAATATTTCTTCTTATGGTTCATAAATTTTGTTCAATGTTTTTTTGTTTATAACAATTGTTCTTTTGGTTCATGTTTGAATAACCTTATGTTCATCAAAGTTCATCTAATTGGTTCATGTCTTTTATTTCATGTTAGTTATTATTTTCTTTCATGATTTTTGGTTCATGGTACTTGTTCTTTCGGTTCATGTTTTTGTAAGTTAGGTTCATAACAATTCTTATGGTTCATGACTTTTAATTCTTAGTCGTTATCTTATATTTCATGTCATTTGGTAGCCTATTTGATGGCCGGATCGATGGAGGGGATGATGGTGCAAAGAGATCGCCACGAGAATCCAAGGAATTCCGACAACAAACACCACGCAACTGACCCGTCTTCAACTGGCTGGATCTTCCTCGTCCGAACTCGAAATTGATTGATTCCAATTCGAGAAGTTATATCTATGAGTCTAGTTGAAGTCCTCAAAATATGAGACCCAGATGATGAGCGGATTGAAAGTTATGTCGAATTTACTGAGATGGTGCAGAAACCTCCGAGATGGATGATGGTTCGAAATGGAGAGAACAAGGGGATATGGATGCTTGATAACTTGGATATGACTCACCAAGCTCTCAAACAAACTAGGATTCTCGAATTGTCGGATATGACTCACCAACAATTGAACAACGAGAATTGAACGAAACAAAACAAGAACTTTGAATTGAAAATGCAAGGAAAAGAGAAGCAAATTTCGTCCAAGTCTAGAGAATGAGGAGGAGGAGGCCGACCTTAAACCTAACACAAAGCCTTAAAAAATTAACCCCCTCATATAAGGAAATTACATAAATTAACCCGAAATCCCGAAAACTTATAAAGTGTCCTTAACCGTCAAAAAAAGTCACTTGTCGGAACACGAGTCAAAAGGAGACTCCAACCTTCTTCTTTGTAAACCTTTGGAAACTTATGATCCATGAGCTCCTCCTTGATCTTTTCAAGCATTGCCCTAGCATGTTCTCGAGTGATGCGCCCATAATAGAGCGTCGTGCCTTGACTCGGCTCCTTAGCGCCTCGGACACCAGCCTTGGATATGTGTCCAAATGAAGACTCTCCCTTGTCGTGCAAATTGTACTTGTCTTTAGGGATGGAATCTTCACTCAACTCATGGGGCCATGACTCGGTAGATGGAATCACATCATCCTCCTCCCCTTCAAAAAGATTCGTCCTCGAATCTATCAAGTCTTGTGAGCTCAACAAAGAAGGTAGGGCTTCTAGCTCCCTTGGTGTGGCATTCTCCATGACAAAGACATCCTTCTTGGCCTCCACAAGAAAGGGAATGTAATCACCGCTTGGAGTGACTAAAACAGCCTCGTCCTCCTCATGGAGCAAGAAGGGCAAACATGAAGGAATCATAGGAAACGCATCCATCCATGGTGTCGCCAATGAGTTCATGGAGCTAGGAGTGATGGTAGGACGATGCTTGATTTTAGGAGACAATTCCACAACTTCCTCCTCTTCTTGCAATATGTGCATCATTTCTATTGGACACTTGATGGTAATGAGTTGTTCCAATCCATGGAAAGGAGTCTCTCTTTTTGGTTGTTCTGTGTCACACATCACCCTTTGTTGGAAGGAATTCTCCTCCCCTTTACAAGGGTTCGTCCTCGAACCTTGATCCTCTTCTCGTATATCCTTGATCTTCACCACTTGAGGCACTTGTGTCCTCTCGTCCAACCCCAGGATTTGGCGCTCCAAGGCATCCATGCGTATCGCCAAAGCTTCCACGGATTGTTGCATGGATTGTTGAAAAGTTTGTATCATGGCAGCCACCGAACTAGTGGACGTCTCCTCAACTTGTTCCTTATTCTTGTCATCACCTACACTTGTCATCGTAAAAACAAGGCAAAGATCAAGGTATAGAGGTCACACGAATTAATCACCAAGACTTGTCCGAGATGAAAATCCGACAAGTTGCAAGTAGGAGATGACCAACAAAATGGAACAAGAAAAGCTCAAACACAACAACACAAGATGTCTCGTCTTGGTGTCGTTCCCGTATCCTAGCACCGTAACCAACAACAAGCATGTAATGATATAAAGTGGTCAAAAGAAAGCTGGATTATGGACTCAATTTCCACGTTTTTACTCAGCTAAATTCAGCAAGACACACTTAAATCAAGCACTAAAGGAAGACATTAATCAAGCAACAAATGCACCCTTTCAACTACCAACTTTTGAAGACTCTTTTGGTGTTCTATGTGAACGTTTTTTGAGCATGGTTGGAAGCCATGGCTGAACACACACTCAGCCAAGACAACCACAAGATCAAGACAAAGCAACAACCACAACAACACATAACAAGGACACTATGGTCACACACAACAACACAACACATCCAATAAAGAGTTCGAACCTAAAACTTGCAACAAGTGGAAATTCAAGGTCGGAACAAGGTTTAGATGGAGATACCTTCGCGTGGCTCTGATACCACTTGATGGCCGGATCGATGGAGGGGATGATGGTGCAAAGAGATCGCCACGAGAATCCAAGGAATTCCGACAACAAACACCACGCAACTGACCCGTCTTCAACTGGATGGATCTTCCTCGTCCGAACTCGAAATTGAGTGATTCCAATTCGAGAAGTTATATCTATGAGTCTAGTTGAAGTCCTCAAAATATGAGACCCAGATGATGAGCGGATTGAAAGTTATGTCGAATTTACTGAGATGGTGCAGAAACCTCCGAGATGGATGATGGTTCGAAATGGAGAGAACAAGGGGATATGGATGCTTGATAACTTGGATATGACTCACCAAGCTCTCAAACAAACTAGGATTCTCGAATTGTCGGATATGACTCACCAACAATTGAACAACGAGAATTGAACGAAACAAAACAAGAACTTTGAATTGAAAATGCAAGGAAAAGAGAAGCAAATTTCGTCCAAGTCTAGAGGATGAGGAGGAGGAGGCCGACCTTAAACCTAACACAAAGCCTTAAAAAATTAACCCCCTCATATAAGGAAATTACATAAATTAACCCGAAATCCCGAAAACTTATAAAGTGTCCTTAACCGTCAAAAAAAGTCACTTGTCGGAACACGAGTCAAAAGGAGACTCCAACCTTCTTCTTTGTAAACCTTTGGAAACTTATGATCCATGAGCTCCTCCTTGATCTTTTCAAGCATTGCCCTAGCATGTTCTCGAGTGATGCGCCCATAATAGAGCGTCGTGCCTTGACTCGGCTCCTTAGCGCCTCGGACACCGGCCTTGGATATGTGTCCAAATGAAGACTCTCCCTTGTCGTGCAAATTGTACTTGTCTTTAGGGATGGAATCTTCACTCAACTCATGGGGCCATGACTCGGTAGATGGAATCACATCACTATTAGCTAAAATGGTAGAGCAATGCGCATGTGCACATAGATGTGGGTTCAAATCCCACATAGGCTAACTCTTCGTACGCTTAATGTCTTTTGGTTGATGGTAGTTCTTTTTTTGTCCATGTTTTTATATTCTTAGGTTCATGATAGTTTATCTTTATAACTCATGTCTTTTAAGTCATATCTTAATTGTTATTTTGATTCACAACTTTTGGTTCATGATATTTGTTCATTTGATTCATATTTTTATAAGCACAAGTTCATATATAATTTTATAATCTCACAATCCATGACATTAAGTTCATATAAGTTGGTCTATTGGTTCATGTTTTTATATGTTTAGGTTCATAACAATTGTCAATAAGGTTCATTTAATATAATTCATTCTACTTGTTAATTTGTGTTAGGTAGTCATAGATGGTATTCTGCTGGTTCATGTCTTTATATAGTTAAGTTCATCACAATTGTCAATAAAGTTCATGAAATCTAATTCATAATATGATGTGATCAAGCCCACCTGAACCCACCTTCCCGGCCTGCCTCGAGTCGGCGTTCTGACCAGTGGGCCAGCCTCCAGCCTGCCTCCCGTCGGCGATCTGACTAGTGGCGCTCAATCACAAGCCATGGGCTGCAGCCCATGCACCCCAACCTGCAGGAGGTGGTACACCTTTTATCCTGCAGTAGAGTTGGTTATCAAGTGTGGTAATCCCACCTTGATAAAGGGAGGTCAGGGGATCAAATCCCCCCTCCAACATCCTGCAGGATAAAAGGTGTACCACCTCCTGCAGGTTGGGGTGCACTTTTATGATGTGATCAAGCCCACCTGAACCCACCTTCCCGGCCTGCCTCGAGTCGGCGTTCTGACCAGTGGGCCAGCCTCCAGCCTGCCTCCCGTCGGCGATCTGACTGGTGGCGCTCAATCACAAGCCATGGGCTGCAGCCCATGCACCCCAACCTGCAGGAGGTGGTACACCTTTTATCCTGCAGGATGTTGGAGGGGGGATTTGATCCCCTGACCTCCCTTTATCAAGGTGGGATTACCACACTTGATAACCAACTCTACTGCGATAAAAGGTGTACCACCTCCTGCAGGTTGGGGTGCATGGGCTGCAGCCCATGGCTTGTGATTGAGCGCCACCAGTCAGATCGCCGACGGGAGGCAGGCTGGAGGCTGGCCCACTGGTCAGAACGCCGACTCGAGGCAGGCCGGGAAGGTGGGTTCAGGTGGGCTTGATCACATCATAATACTTATTGTTTTTGTCACATAATCTAGTACATATACCGTATTTTGTGGGTTCATGTCTTTATACGATTAGGTTCATAACAATTATCAATAAAGTTCATAGAATTTGATTCACAATACTTCGTACGTGTGTCATGTATTTTTGTTCATAAATGGTATGAGTTTAAAATTTGGTATGCTATGTTCATTATTTATGAACAATTGGTAAAAAAAATGATCTATACTCTAAGTTGAACATTTGGGCATTTTGTCGAACACATGGTGGGCGGTTAGATGTGCATTGGTCATTAACCTTTGTTTTCAATCAAAAACTTGAAATTGTAAAGTAAAAACAGTCACAAATCTTCATAGGTCTGATTCTAATCAACAAAATCAGTCCAAAACACACAAAAACATGTAGTCGAAGTACCAAGCTTCAATATTTGAAAAAAACCCCAAATGTGACTTAAAACCATAGAAAAGAGATCTATAGCAAAATCAATGAAGAGAGAACATAAACTTGGGTCGAAATCAACAACAAAAAAGGAAAAACCAATTTAGAAGAAGCAAAGATGCAACAAGAATTGAAAAGATTCGATCGAAATAGGTGGATGAAACCCCAAGTTGAATAGAAAGAAGAAGAACCCGTACATGTTGCAGCTTGTATTTTAATTTAGTGGGTGAAAGACGAAAATGCCCCTCCGTGTCTATAAAATCACTTAATGCGTAATACATTGATCAAACGGCTCACACGTGCTCGCATAAAGCACTGTAGTGAATTTATGCACTTGATCGTGATTCTAAATTTATGTGGTATGAAAAGATAAAATTTTCAAATCAATGGAAGGTAAATGAAATATTATATAATACATTATTTTAATGAAGGGGTGATGTGACGTATTGTGGGGACAGAAATTGCTTCGGTTTTAGTTATTAGTAAAGTAATAGATGCTGCTTTTCATATTCTGCAAGAACTCCCTACCACTGTTTTAGAGCTTATTGGAAACGATCATGTAGCCCACTTTGGGCGAGTTTAGCGTTTTACATTAATATATCTCGTAGGGGTTACCCCGTTTTCTGATAAAAAAAAAGGAAGCCAACTCAGGCTTAAGTACAACTGAGGTTCATCGAACCGGAACAAACCGGGTTGGAGCTAAACTGCTAAACACATCACTAAACCGGGTTAAACCGGAATAAAATACAAAAATCAGAAAATAAGTCGCGTAATCCTGCATCAGTCATCTGCCGATATCGCAAATATTCTGTGCTTCCATCAGTTCGATTGGGTTCAGGTCGTTCTCCGGTGGATTTCATCCATTGAGCTTCTTGTGGAAACGCCTAGCCCCGACTTGTAAGTGAAATTCCCGATCTTTCAACTCATGGTGTTTGTGATGCTTTCAGAACCCTAACTCTTGCAACTCATGCTTCCAGGGGTGTGAATTTCTTTTCCTAGGGTTTGTTTTTATTGTGGTTTTGTGTTTGGTTGGAAGGGATGTTAACGGATTAGAGTTAAGTGGTAGATTTGAATGCTACTTTGTGCATGCCATCCACACAAAACGACTGAATCTTCGTGGTTTCCATTTGTGTTTGCGTCGTTTTCTTTTCCTATTGCGGAAAGGAATTGGACTTCGAATTATGCTATTAGGCTGTTCCGTACTTTATCATCATATGCTATTTACTAATTACCTGGGGGACTATGATTCACGTATCTGTGAATAGCTGGTATTTGCAAGTTGAACAGTGTTGGTGCCGCCTTTATACTTCTATGTATGTATTACTAATTATTCTAATATCAAATTTTCTTATTAGGTTTTATGGTTATTTTTAGTACCTGTAAGAATATACCTTGTCTGAGTTTAATAGTGCAAGTGTTAACATTAACTTCAGTCTCATGATTTTGTTACATTTAAAACTTTGCAATCTTACCTCAATCATACTCTTTGACTGGCCATTTATTTGACAATTCATGATAAATGCGAAGTCTTAGATCATCTTCCAGTGTTAGAGTTCTAGGTTCTTATATGGCTTTTTGCTAAATGCACAACCTATAGCTGCCTAAGTTATAAGTTTGCACTTGCAGTCACTTGTTTTCTTAGAATTTATCGTTCAACTCATTAGTTTTTGTCACATGTAATTTAGTTGCATTGTGATCATACAAATTCTGATGACAGGGATGGAGTCTACAGCTCTTGATACAACTGATCAGTCACTGAGCAGCTGCTTTGCAGCTATAATACCTATAAATACCAAAGGTGTCTTTCTGAGGAAAACTGTAGTTCAAGAGTTGCTCAAGGATCCTGACAGTTTTGAAAGTAAAGTGCTTGGGAGTTTTGTGCGGGTGAAAGAAGATCACAATGATTATAAACAGAAGGATTCACATGTGCTTCAACTTGTCAAAGGTAATTAGTTTCACCTAATTTATGCATCTAGCCTTCAGGTAAATTTTGGTTGTTGAAGTCTATAGTGTTATTATCAATTTATGATGAGTCATTATCATATCCATTTTTCTAAAAGTATAAACATTTAATTCCTGGTATGATTAGCGTAATTTGGTGTTAATACTAATATCCAAGTATAAAGAAGGATACTGCTGATGGTGATAATGTGTGTCTTGAGATTGCTGACGGCAAGCACATCAGTTTATCTGACTTGTCTGATGTGAACTTCTCTGAGGTAAACAAGTTTATTATAACTCTCCAGAGATTGAGTTAGACATCTATCATCTGGATTTTGATAAGCTATTATTCCCAAGTGAGAACTTCCATGAATAAATCATCAAACTTTGGTAGATTGGCATCTCTGTGATATACATTCAGGGGATGTGGTTAGAATTCAAGGAGCCCAACCTAAAGGAGGCCCAAGCCCAAGGAGTTGATTGTCTAAACTTAGAAGGGGCCCAAGGCCCCAGACCGATGGTTTAATTATAGCATCAGTTGGTTAAGTAGAGTAATGATGGAATGGTCAGTAGTAAGGTATGCTTAAGGAAAAGGTTGTCAGAATCACTCTGGATTTTAGTGAAAATTGTCTTTTTTATCCTGGGGCTGAGAGCCGAGTAGATGTCACTCTCTGTTGCAATCTAGATTATTCCCTTTCCCACTCTGCATTTTCTTACTTCTTTCGTTTGCTGCTTATTTGCTATTTTGTCTCCTTGCTTTATTTTTATGAATTTTGGTCCAAACTGTCAGATTCAAACCTACTTATCATGACTAAGCCATCAGTTTGGGTTTTGATACACCTAGTGTGGACAATCAACTCCATGGGGCTTGAGTACCTTAATAGGCTGATGCTCTTGGGGGCTGGGGCTCCTTGAGCTGTGACCAAGACCTCCTTGAATGCTTATACTATGCTAATCATGGACATATCTTCTTATATATACACACACATTATATAGCCGTCCAAAATATCTGCTGCCAATGAAAGGCTCCCAGAGAGCTGCCCCTTTAGGTTGTATGCATGTACTTTTTTAAATGCAATATATTCATTGTCCATGTCTAGTTTTGGCAAATGATTGCTTCTGTACTATCTTTGTTGCAGGAAGAGTGCAAAGATTTGCATAGGAGGATAAAAGAGGGTCTTCTTAAGCAACCTACTGTTGTAAGTTATTCACTTGGCTGGTAGATTATTTCTCCTAATAGTGTTTTTAATTTGCATATGTTTAAAATAATGATACATTTGTGTTGTAGTTAGACTAGCCAGTATACAGTTTTTCTGCAGAGTCTTATGTTTACCAAAATGTTTTTTTTTGCTGTCTCAGTGTTTGATTGTAGTTGGCTTTATATTTATGGGAGGGTGGTATGCATCTCTAATTCTGGAAAAAGGAAGATTTTTTTTGCTGTTCTTATATATAGGCCGTGCCACGCTCTGTTTGTATTGATTTGCTTTATGACTAGCTTGTGCATTATGCTTTTGCTTCCTGATTTTTAGCTTTTAATTTGGGTCAGTTAGGAGCAGTGTTATTAGGTTGGTTCTGTTTCTTGGGTTTGTGTCATTGAAGTAGACTGACTAACTTTCTTGCTCACAAAAATAAGTATGCTCTACCTTCCGCTTGTGCATAGTATGAAGCCGCATAAAATACATATACTGATCAATCTAGGAAGCTCGCATGATTGTTGTTTTCGCTGCATTCTGATTGGTCTAGTGTAATAAGATTCTTGCTATGAAAGCAAATTCTGTAACTTGGATTGCTAGACTTGACTGCTTCCGTTTTATAGGGAGAGCTCCAGGATAAGATGCAGGTACTGCACGAGGATATCACAAAGGATGTAAGTTTACTTGGATTTATTTGTATTGTTACATTCATATACAATTTTATTTTGTATAGTAATAAAAGATCATATAACATTTAATAAGCAAGGTTCTTCTTGGGAAAGAGATAGATTAATCTTTGAAGAAAGCATTAATGTAGCCTTCTTGTACGGTTGTACCTCTTTAACTCTTCTGTTTCATAAGAGAAGGCTATATGCATTTAGTTGCAACTTGTCATCGCTCAGGGGTAGAAGCTGCTTGAGGTATAAGCAAGGCACACTCTAGATTGTGCAGTGCATCCTTGTGTTTTAATATTGCATATGATAACTAATGACAAATCTTGAAAACCTATTTCTGACGAGGGGGATATCTTTTTGGTACTCTTAATGTGTATGTTCCAGTGGCTGCGAAGAGAAATCGAATGCCATGTAGCTAATATGGAGGGCTTGCCTAGTGAATATCCTTTTGATATTTGTCTTGTTTTTAAATTCTTTCTTCAAAAAAATAGAGGTCGTGGGGGCCGAACAACTTCAAGCTGGACCAAAGACTGATTGTAAATATTGTTTGATAGCGAGAATTTGATACATTGTGGCGATACTCTATGTTGAAAGTTCAAAAGCCGTCACCCCTTTTTCCTTATACTTTTGTCTTTGCTGATACAATGATGGTTGAAGGTTCTATTACAAATTTTGTGGTGATGAGATGGTTCTGGTAAATAGTTTTTTTTCATTAATTGTTGTACAAAAATATGAAAGATGGTTATTCCTTGACATATTTGAATCTCCATTACGAGTGAAGGCGTGAAGCTTCTCCAAACACTTGATGTAAAATCAAGCCTGTTCAGAGATCTCCTAGAAGTTATTGCTGAAAAATTACCTGTTCCGGAAAATACTGCAGACTGCCCAAAAGCTCAAGGTGGGTGATTGAAATATCTTAGTACTTAATACAAACATTCATCTAGTATTGTCTTCCAAATAGTATTTGATAAACTGGATCCCATTGCCTATTGTGATTTTCATTTTCTGCCTTTGAGATGTTTTTCTATCCAGATTACTAAGAATGAAGTGATTTAATAAACTAAGTATTGCTTAGAGTAGGTTACAAAAGGGAGGAGCCACTTTCCCATGCCCTCTCAAATCCCTCCATGCCCAATATGACCACATACATCAATATTGGTAGAAATGTTGTGACCTATAAAGCATGAAAAGGATTGCCTTGCATTACAAACTTGCAGAAGATAGTCGAATAAGCATTTTGAAGTGAATAACAAATGATGAAATGATACATTCGTAAAGTGCAGTTTTTAATTATTTTATCTTTTGAATTTTAACAAAATAATCATGGAATTAAGTAGCATAGCTCTTAATTACTTATCTCCTGCTTATGCTGGATATTACTAGTGTCATTGTTTTATGTATTCTAAAAAATATATGCATATTTCATTTCCTTTCCTTCCTTTCTGAGAACTCTGACATTTGAGCAGTGAAGAAAAGCTTTTATAATAAGGAGAAGGAATGTAGATGCTCCGAGAAATAAGAAATAGGAACAATAAAGGAAGTAAAAACGAAACTTGCGTAAAAGAACTTGTGAAACTTGCTGGGGTTGTGGTTTGTGGGACAAGTACTAGGTGTGCTCTTTGTATTTTGAGTTTTGTCGTTTAATTCCCCCCCCCTCTTTGTTTCAATTAAAGTTTCACCATTTGGCAATAAAAAACAAAACTTGTGAAAGCAAAAAGAAAATTTCTAGCTACAGCAAGAAACCTGTCAACTTTCAATGCCATAAAACAAGTTTTTAGATGTCTTCAATTCTACAAGTAGTCCCTGTCTACAAAATCACATGGATTTCCTCTATTTTTTTTATTGATTTAGAAAGTTGAATCTTGAATTCATCTATCTTTTGATCTGCAAAATAATCGCAGAAATAAATACCATAATTCTTAATCATTACTCTCCTGCTTAAAAATTTGCTGCATTGTTTCATGTTCTCTAATGATTCCGTGCATATCTAATTTTTTTCCTTCCTGAAAGCACCGACATCTATCAGCAGCGAAAAGCTTCTACAATAAGGAAATGGGATAAGGGACGGTCTGACATTGGAACAAAAAGAGAAGAATAACCGGAAACTTATGAACTCAAAAATAAAAGCTATACAGCAAGAAAGCTGTCAGCAGTATAAAACATGTTGTTTCATGTATATTCTACTATCTGTCCTCAGAATTACTTAGATTCCGCTTTTTTTAAGTGATTCAGAGAGTTGATATTTTAATTTATTTCTCTTTTATACATTCAAAAACGAAATCCTTAAAATAATAGTATTTTTCTTAGTCATTACTCTGAGGCATATGTGTGCTTTCACCGATCCTGAAAAGTGCACCCTCATTTTGCTTAGTTGCTCAGCTTGGAGAAAAGGCGATTCGTATAAAAGAAAAACAGAAGCGTAAGGACGATGCATATCATGCAGCAAATGTGGATGATCCTGAAAAGTGCACCCTCGTTTTATTTGAGGGAGTATCAGCTGAAGCAGTTGCAGTGAGTGATTTTATCCTTATGTTAAAATTGAAATTGTTGGAAATATAGGGTAGATTAATTGCTTTGAGGCGTGATTTGTTCCCTATTAGATTGCGGTTAGGGTTTCTGAGAATTCCCTCTTAAAATTTCAACGTGGAAAAATTCTTTCTATTTATAGTGTTTCCCCGAATCTGCCGAGCATTAATTCAGTTTAAGTTGAAGTCAGTTATAGGAAGTTAGATCAGAAATTCTTCATTTTAATTTCCATCTGTATTTAAATAAATAATTCTCCAAGTCTCATTTTCCATCTGTATTTAGATGGCAGGAGGAAAAGAAATATATGGGGGATTTTCTCTAGATGGTAAGATTTGTAATGTAAGGAAAGCAAGTGTTTCTAAGAGGAGCGGTAGTGTTATGATTAAAGACTTCAAGAAAATGCTTGGTCTAAAAGATGGCGCAACATATAAAGATACTTCATCATTGCGTTATGGTCATGTTATGATCATCTCTGATCAGATGCGTTTGTCTTTGTTAATCTAGATTTATCATCAATGAAGCCTATTCTAGTTAAAATTCAATTTAATTCACATATATCAGAATGCACAAGATCTAGAATTTCACTAGTCCTTTCTACTGTAGGAAAAGGTCTCTTAGACATCTTTGCTCAAATCTCCATTTCAGTTTTAAGTCTTTATATAATCCACATTAACAGGATCATGATGGATCCCACATCAGAGGACTGATCCTAAATATGTTTGATATGCTGTGGCCGTCACTCCTGAAACTACATTCTCCTTTTGTATCTACACTCCTGACGCCTCTTGCAAAGGTTAGCATGCTTACTCTTTGACGACTTTTCAAACGTTCTTAATAATAAATTGTTATAAATGTCATGCAGGTAACCACTGCTAATAAAGAAATAGCCTTTTACACGGAACAAGAGTACGAGATATGGTCTAGGGACCAGGTTGATGTGAAAAACAGGAGCTTTAGGTACTTAAAGGTATGTATTCGTGTAAACGAAATGTTCAAATTTCCTATTTTTGGAAAAAATAGAAATGTTGGTTTAGAATCAACCAGGGAATTAAAGAAACAGAAATGTAATAAACTTTATATCAGGGACTGGATGTTCTGGGAATCTCTCTAATTCTTTTTATATCAGGGACTGGGTTCTGCCACTCCGAACGAAGCAAAAGGATATTTTGATGGTCTATCAAATAATCAAAAGTATTTTATGTCGTGTGCTGAAGAAGATTCTAATGAACTTAAGAAGTTTTTCAGCACGAAGCATATTAAAACTAGAAAGGATTGGCTTCAAAAGAATGAGGTTTGGCTTTAACCTACCTGCTGTTTTTCATTCATAATAATTCCATCTTTGACACTTATATTTGTTATTTGATACCATGCTTCACAGGGTAGTAGCGAACGACTTGAATGGAGGAATCAATCAATCAAGATCTCTGATTTTGTCAATAAAGAGCTCTTACAATACGCATATGCTGATCTTAAGAGATCGATTCCTTCTGTGATGGATGGCTTCAAACCCAGCCAAAGAAAATCTTTGCATGCTGCTTTCATTGAAGACCTTGTTGATGTTGATGTAGTCCCTCTCCCTGCATTTGACGGTTTTGTGTTTAAACACAGTTTTTACCCTCATAGATATAGTGTTTTGCACGATACCATTATTCGCATGGCACAAAATTATGTTGGTAGCAACAATATCAATCTATTTGTGCCATATGGGCAATTTGGAAGTCGTAATAAGGTAAGATAAATGGCATCTAACTCAGTAATAGCATCAATTTGGCTAAGCTTTCATTTTTATCTTTCACTCAGTAATAGCATCAATTTCATTCTTGAATGCCTCAAATTGTGTTGTATAGGGTGGGAAGGATGCTGCAGATTCTCGTTACCTCAATACCCTTCTTGACCCCATTTCAAGAGATGTTTTCCCGAAGGAGGATAATGCGTATCTTACCTACAAAAAAGAATTCGGAAAAAATGCTGGACCTGAGAGGTATGGCTTCGTAAGTTTTAATCTGTAAAAACTTACAGCATCTGATACGAGAAAGTAAGTCACTAGGCTGAATTTGAAAATCTTGTTAGGTTTGCCCCTATCATTCCCATGGTTTTGGTGAATGGAGCTAGAGCAGTTTCAGTTGGGTGGAGCACTCGCATTCCGAACTTCAATCCTAGAGATGTGATATTAAATATTCAGCTATTATTGAAGGATCAAAAAATGAAAGAAATGGTACCTTTCTACAGAGGATTTAAGGGAACCATTGTGAAATCAAAGAGCTGTTATATAACTAGTGGAAAGATCATGCAACTAAGTGGCTTCCCAATCATACTCTGGATTACTGAACTTCCAATTGGAGTTTGGACCACAAAATATGAAAAAATCCTTTCGTCTATGAAAAGTTCAGAAAAAATACAAGTAAGCATATGGTTTTTCAATTTGTCTGTTGAGTTTGAATTAGAATTCTTAATGTGTTATGTGCCCTAGCGTAGGATGTTGGAATTAAATTTGTCTATTTTATTTATTTGCTTTTATTTCTATAATTTTCCTTGTTTCTGGGTCTGCTTAATCAAAGTCAATATTTCAGTTGGTTAGTGGTTCAGATTAGTGGGGAGAGTTTTCCTACTAATGTCCTGGCCAAGAGTGGAACCCTGTCAGGTCTTTGAACAGTTTTTTGATGGAAGTTGGAACTAGTTGTAACTAGAAAAAAATAAGATATTCTTTAGGAGTAAACTATATCCTAGATTCCTAGTTAGACTATATCCAATATATGGATAACATAGAAGGAAACAATAAGATATTCTTATCTGCTGAAAATAATTAAATATAACTATTCCTCTATCTTATCCAGACTTTTCCTAAAATACTGTTTCCCTAAGAATGCGTCCATATCATAATGCTGCAGGATTATGCCAACAAGAGCACTGATTTAGTCGTTTCATTTGTGATAATCTTGCATCCAAATGCTTCGCTGCCAAAGGACCTCTTGGAACATTTTAAGCTTACAAGCTCTTTAAACATAGACAACATGCATCTTATGGATCTGCATGGCAAAGTGAAGAAATATGAATCTGTTGAACAAAGTATGTGAAGAAATATGCATCTTATGGCAGTTAATACTTTTCAATATGTGCTCTTAACATCTCATTTTTTTGAATCTAGTTTTTAAGGAGTTTACAATGAGAGGCTTAAATTGTATGAGATGAGGAAGCAGAATTTGGTTGATGGTTATAGTAAGTCTCTACAAGAGCTCGAATCTAGAATTGCATGTAAGTGATACGATCTTGATTTCTGAATTATTTGGTAGTTGTTGTCATTTAATTTCATGCTGGCTTAAAAGTGGTCAAACTAAATTACTAGTCTTGTCTAACAGCTTATCAAGAACCAGAGCTAAACAGTTGCTCCAATGGAGATTCGGCTTATGATCATTGGGTCAGTAAAAAAGAACAATTAATAAAAAAGCTTGCAGAAACAACGGCGAAGAAGCTTTGGCTCGAGGATCTCGATAAACTTGTGACAGCTCTTGATGTAAGTAACATTTCTGCATTGTAAAATCACAACATGTTTTCTTTTATTCATGCCTAACATATATCCGCTTAATTTACAAGAACATGACGAGAGGTCGAAGAGTATATAGTGAAAAATGACTGTTTCGGAAAGCGGGAGTCTTCATGTGCTAGTTTGGGTTTTCTTGAGAACTTTGAATAGCTTGTTAATTACGAGTACTAGTGTAGTCATATATATATATAGAGAGAGATTGTTAGGAAACAGTTATCTACTATAGAGAAATTGAGAAGTCTGGTTACGCTTAGTGAGTGCCTTTGGGGGGCTCTTTGGAAGCTTGTTTCCATTGAGAGTTGCTAAGGTTGAAATTTCCGGAGTAATAGGTTGAAGCTTATTCACTATTTCAGATTCCAAGCTTATTAAAAACCTAACTTTTTTATTGTTTAGGCCCCAATTGCTACCGTACATTGGCTATCAAATTCCAATTTGATTTCACATGTTCAGTAGGTGTTTAAATCGGTGTGAAGCTTATTCACTATATCTGATTCTTACCATAAATCTGCATCCCTCTCAAAATTCTTTAATTATGGGTTAATTTGTTTTTCAACTGGGTCTCCATGTTTGGTAGTTTATGATTGCTACAGTTTCTACTTTCTCTTTGAATTTGTGTGTCGTCTACTTTCTCTTTGAATTTGTGCTTCGTCTTCATATTTTGGTCACCGCCAATGAAAGAAAAGACCAGAACATGGCTTGGAGGAGATCTGGGCAAAGACGGGTCGTCTGAG
Organism: Fallopia convolvulus; assembly: GCA_964016875.1. Classification (NCBI taxonomy): domain Eukaryota; kingdom Viridiplantae; phylum Streptophyta; class Magnoliopsida; order Caryophyllales; family Polygonaceae; genus Fallopia; species Fallopia convolvulus. Next base: position 72,778 of record OZ024735.1, read on the forward strand.
AGATCGAGCAGAGTTGGTGATACAACACCCCTCAAAACATATTATAGGAGGAGAATTAAAAATCCTACCTAAATACTTCTAGAATATTCTAGGATTATCCTCATATAAAATAGATATAGTCTAAATAATTCTAGAAGAGTCTCTAGGCACTCTTCTCCATAAACATATACTAAAAATATCTTGCACTTTTGTAAATCTAGAGCTTTCAACTCTAGAATGTTCCTAGGATATTATGTACTTTTGTAAATCTAGAGAATTCTCCTCTAGAGAATTCCTCTAGCTAATGCCCCTAGCTTCTCCCTATAAATAGGCAAGAAGCTTGCATTGTGTGGCATGTTTCCACTCAACAAAAATCTAAAGTTTCAATATCAAACTTATTTTGTGAGATTCTTGCAAAATAGCCTAATTACCCAATACCATCTTGTTAGATCCTAACATTTGGTATCAGAGCCACGTCGATCCGACATGGTTAACACCTGAAATTCCTCTTCTCAACACATCGATCCCGAAGATCCTCAAAATCCCCTACCACCACCAACAAACCCACTACCACCAGCTATCACCCCAACTAATCATGACATTATCGCTCAACAACTATCCGCTCTTTTCGCACGACTCGAGGCACTTGAAGCCCAGTCCAACAATGCTTCACCAGTTAACAATAACCCAGGAGGTTCACAACGAGGCATTCCAAAGGGAGGACGCATAGGGCCAAACGAGAGAGCACGACCTCACTATTGGGAGGACTTCGAAGAGGACGATGATAGTGCTCGGGGCTACCACACCACTCGACGTCCACGAGCGAAGATTGATTTTCCCAAGTTTGAGGGCGGTGATCCACGCGGGTGGATTTTGAAGGCAGAAAAATACTTCAGGTACTATCAAATCCCTGATGAACTTAAAGTTGAGGTCGCATCAATGCATCTAGAAGGGGATGCTCTCGATCTCTTTGCTTGGGTTAATGGGGAAAATGAAATTCTTTATTGGGAATCCCTTATCAAAGTATTCCAAGAGCATTATGGGCCACCGACATTCCAAAACCCCGATGAATATTTGTGCTCTATCAAGCAAAGAGGCTCGGTGTCTGAATACCGCCAAGAGTTTGCTCGAAGAGCCGCTCGTGTTCAAGATTGGCCTGAGCATTGCCTACTGGGGGTCTTTCTTGCTGGTCTAAAGGAGGAGCTCAGAACTGAGGTACGTATTCACAAACCCAGAACTGTATTCAAGGCTGTTAGTCTAGCCCTTGAGTTCGAGGCTAAATTAATCCAAACCAAAGCCCCAAAATCAACTTACACCCCTACAAACCGACCCATTTCTAGTCCATTCTACCCCACAAAATTCACACCTACTCCCTCCCACTTACAACCGCGAACCAATCTTTATCCCTCACAACCACAACTCCCCAGCTACCATACCCAAAACCAGAATCGTAATCCACAACAAAGCCCATCACCAATGACAACCCGATCATGGGAGGAGGAAAAACAAATTAGGCGAGACAAAGGACTATGTTTCCGGTGCGGAGAGAAGTTTGCGCCAGGACACTGATGCAAATCCTCGATGTTTTCGCAAATGGAACTCAACGAGGAGAAGGAGGAGCCCGAGGAAGAAAATGAGTTGACTGTAACCGAAACAGAGGGTGATACAAGGGAACTTGTTGAGATATCTTTCCATGCCATCTCAGGAAAGACAAACGGAACCACGATGAAGTTACAAGGTACTCTCAAGAACCGATCTGTTTTGATCTTGATTGATAGTGGGTCAACCCACAATTTCATATCAGATAAACTTGTTGAAGAATTGAGATTGCCTGTAGAGTTGGTTCCCTCTTTTGGTGTTACCATTGGTAATGGAGAGGTTATCACGTGCAACCACGTTTGCCCAGACCTCGATATCCAACTACCAGGTCTCACCATCACTCAAGATTTTTTCCCATTTTCAATGGGAGGGGCAGAATTAGTATTGGGAATCAAGTGGTTGGCATCTCTTAATACAGTGCAAGCAAATTGGAACGAAATGTTCCTAATCTTTAATCTCAATGGGAAACGTTATAAGCTCAACGGGGTACCATCCAAAACCGATGCTAAACCTACCGTCTCTTTTCAATACCTCTTCACAGACTCCAATTCCACAAAAGAGCCATCCCCACCGGAAATTCAACAACTCCTCCACCAATTTGAAATAATTTTCAAAGAGCCAAACACCCTTCCTCCCCATCGCACACATACTCACTCAATACCCCTTCTTCCTGACTCTAAGCCCCCAAACATTCGCCCTTACCGATACCCATATTTCCAAAAAGCTGAAATTGAAAAACAAGTGGCTGAATTACTCAAAGCCGGATTTATTCGGCCTAGTACCAGCCCTTTTGCTAGCCCTGTCCTTCTCGTCAAAAAGAAGGACAATTCTTGGCGAATGTGTATTGATTACCGAAGCCTGAACCAAATCACAGTCCCTGACAAATACCCAATACCCATCATCGATGAACTACTTGATGAGCTACATGGAGCCACTATCTTTTCCAAGATTGACCTACGGTCGGGCTATCACCAAATCCGAGTCAACCCTGATGATATCCATAAAACTGCCTTTCGAACTCATTCTGGCCATTATGAATTCACTGTTATGCCATTTGGCCTAACGAATGCCCCATCTACCTTCCAATCAGCCATGAACGACCTTTTTAGGCCGTACTTGCGCAAATTCGTAGTGGTATTCTTTGATGACATATTGGTGTACAACACCTCCTTGGACCAGCATCTCCAGCACTTGCGGCTTGTACTTCAGTCTCTTCAAGACCATCAATATTATGCAAAGGAGAGCAAATGTTTATTTGGGCAGTCAGAGATATCATTCTTGGGCCATGTAGTATCATCTAAGGGTGTCGGAGTCGATCCAGAGAAAATTTCAGCAGTACTGAGTTGGCCGTCCCCTAAAAATGTCAAGGAATTACGAGGCTTTCTAGGCCTAACGGGGTACTACCGCAGATTTGTGAAGGAGTATGGGATGATCGCTCGTCCACTCACGGATCTCACAAAAAAGAATGCATTCCAGTGGTCTTCCACAGCAGAAAAGGCTTTTCAACAACTCAAGCAGACCATGACCACCCTTCCGGTACTTCGCCTACCAGACTTCAACCAACCCTTCACAGTGGAGTGTGATGCTTCATCCGACGGAGTGGGAGCAATTTTACTGCAAGAAGAACATCCCATTGCCTACTTCAGTAAGGGATTTTCCTTCTCTAATCGATTTAAGTCTACTTATGATAGAGAATTGCTTGCTCTTGTGCTAGCCCTGCAGAAATGGAAGCACTACCTCCTAGGCCGTCCTTTTATCGTCAGAACCGATCATCGAAGCCTAAAATATTTGTTGAGTCAACGTGTGACGACCAATGAACAACAACGACTCCTCATGAAGCTCTTGCCTTTCGATTTTCAAATCATGTACAAAGCTGGGAAAGATAACCTTGGCGCCGATTCACTGTCACGAAGGCCACAACATGCTGATTTTCTGGCCCTGGCAGTGCCGATTTCCTTGGACTTCACAAAATGGAATGAGGCACTTGTGGCAGATCCTATTACTAGAGAAATCATGGAGGACATCAGCAAGGATCCCTCTTCTCATCCTGATTTTCACATTGATCAGCAAAAGCTCTACTTCAAAGGAAAACTAGTGGTACCCGCTGAGCCCTCCTTGCGCCAGAAATTACTCTCAGAACACCATGACACTCCTGCTGCAGGTCATGGTGGGTATTTAAAGACCTTAAAACGTCTTACTACAGACTACTACTGGCCACGAATGAAGCACGATGTCCGTGAGTATGTTCAAAATTGCTTAATTTGTCAACAAGCAAAATATCAGGCTCTCGCTCCAGCAGGTCTTCTGCAACCCCTTCCAATCCCAGAGCAAATTTGGGAAGACGTTTCTATGGACTTCAGCACTGGGTTGCCCAAATCGAACGGGCACGACACTATCCTAGTTGTGGTCGATTGCCTCAGTAAATACGCTCATTTCATTGGTATTTCTCACCCATACACTGCCAAGTCGATCGCAAACATATTTTGCAAAGAAATTTTCCGTCTCCATGGGGTGCCCAGGTCCATTCTGTCAGATCGAGATGTGGTTTTTCTTAGTACATTCTGGCAGGAACTTTTTCGTCTCAGCAAAACCAAGCTACGAATGAGCACTGCATACCACCCACAATCTGATGGGCAAACCGAGGTGGTCAATCGATGTGTAGAGACTTACTTAAGATGTTTTGCCATGGAGCAACCCCGCTCTTGGAGCCAATTCCTACCGTGGGCAGAATTCTCTTACAACACAGGGTTCCACACTTCAGCCGGAACGACTCCTTTCAAGCTGGTTTACGGCAGAGATCCTCCACCAGTTCATCCTTTTGTTCAGGGAGAAACTCGTTTGGTAGAATTGGAAGAACAACTAGTAACTCGTGATGCTATGCTAAAAATGCTCAAGGACAATCTTTTGAAAGCTCAAAACCGAATGAAGCAACAAGCCGATGCTCATAGACGTGATCAACAATTTCAAGTTGGGGATTCAGTCTTCTTGCGCCTACAACCATACCGCCAGCAATCACTAGCCCAACGTAAACACGAGAAATTATCTCCCCGTTTCTTCGGTCCTTACAAGATCATCCGTCAAGTTGGGCCGGTAGCTTATGAATTGGAGCTTCCAGAATCCTCCAAAATCCATCCGGTCTTCCACGTCTCGCTTCTTCGGCCAGCTTTTGGACAACAAGCAATGTCTCCTCCCACAACGTTACCAATCAATGAAGACTTCGAGCTTATTGTCAAACCCGAGAAAGTTCTCTCGCATCGATGGGTTCGCACAGGAGGCATTTCTTCGTTGGAACTCCTTGTCAAATGGGCAGACCGACCAATGGAAGAAGCAAGCTGGGAGAATTACGATCTACTAGCTGAACAATTCCCATCTTTCCGCCTTGAGGACAAGGCGGTTTTTCAGGGGGGGTGTATTGATACAACACCCCTAAAAACATATTATAGGAGGAGAATTAAAAATCCTACCTAAATACTTCTAGAATATTCTAGGATTATCCTCATATAAAATAGATATAGTCTAAATAATTCTAGAAGAGTCTCTAGGCACTCTTCTCCATAAACATATACTAAAAATATCTTGCACTTTTGTAAATCTAGAGCTTTCAACTCTAGAATGTTCCTAGGATATTATGTACTTTTGTAAATCTAGAGAATTCTCCTCTAGAGAATTCCTCTAGCTAATGCCCCTAGCTTCTCCCTATAAATAGGCAAGAAGCTTGCATTGTATGGCATGTTTCCACTCAACAAAAATCTAAAGTTTCAATATCAAGCTTATTTTGTGAGATTCTTGCAAAATAGCCTAATTACCCAATACCATCTTGTTAGATCCTAACAGTTGGATTCTTTTATATTAAAGTGAAAGGTAGAGTAGGGTTGATTGCTCATTTGCACTTTTCTTTTGGCTCAATGGACATAACTGTCGTGATTTCATACTTAATTGCATTATGGTTTGAATGAAAAACATAATGCAAGCTTCATATAGCCATATTGAGCATCGATCTTTGTTCACTAATTGTAAAAAGTTCTGTATGATGAATCGATGATAGTATGATCATTTGCGTATGAAGTTGACTTTGTGATGAATGATGGAGCTTGCGATTTTGTTTAGGGCCTTGGCAGTGATGCATAAGCAAGAAGCTGGTTCCTTTGCCTGTGTAGCAAAGAGTGCAAATCGCTCCACTCTTGAAGTTGTGTGTATTTTACCCCTAACTATAATATGTTTGCTCCATATATCATGTGAGTTATGAATTTCTCTCTTGTGCTTAAACCAAGGAAGAACTACTGAGAGTCCTTGGCTTGCAAGAGGAATAGATGAGCTCACTTGCAGTCCTTTGTAGAGCGTGTAGCACTAGGTGATGAGAAAGCCAGGAGAAGGAAAATGCAAAAGACGAGCCTTCAGAGAAAAGGTCCTCCAAATTTAGTGTCCATCTTATAAACAACAAGAGAACAATATCTTTCTATAATGGCTCCAGAGATTCTTTGGAGAAAGGCATTACAATGGGAAAAGTTGAGGGTAGTGTCAAGGTAAGGTGCATTTTCATCTGGGTATGAAGTGATTTTCACCCTAGTTTTTCTTGAAGGTCTCAATTTTTTTGGCCTTTCTTCAAATCATTACAGGTTGTTCATACAGCTCCGCAGAAGCTCCATAATGACTGCAGTAATGAGGATGCAAAGAATATCCGTGGACCTGAAATGATTGATCAGCTTGAAAGATGGATAATCATGTACATCAGGACGCAAAGGGTATATGATGATCCATCATATACCCTGCAGTAATGAGGATGAAATGATTGATGATTCATAAGATTTATGGTTTCTTTGAAACCAATAATTTTTACCTGTCAGGTCTGTGATGTTTATAAACAAAAATTGAATTTGGAGTCGAGTTCTGGGGTAGTTGCAATGGATGAAGGATCGCAAGCTTCCATATGTCGGGGCGTTCACATGCTAGGGCAAAGTAATAATGCTTCATGTTGTCCTCGGGCTATTTTGTTCAAAGTTCTTGGGGATACTGTAGGCCTTGAAATTAAGCTTGTGATGGTACTAATTTAGTGGATAACAAAGTTGAGAATACATATCTTGTAAGGTTTAGTGTTGGTTTTTTATATCTGTGCTCATTTGCTATTTTCTTTATCAGGGGTTACCAAGTGAAGGAGCAGTTGAAGGCCTAAACTCGTACAAGCATATGTCTGTGGTAGTGACATTGAATTCAGTGGAGCTACTGGTGGATCTAATGACGACTCCTGGTCAGCTCATACCTCAGTCAACAAAGGCTATCACATGGAACCCAATAGCCCTCTGACTGGATTTTCTGAAAGATTTGATCATGAAAGGTTGTTGAGGATTCTTATACGTCCTAACTAATGATTTTATAATGTCATTCTCCATGCATACACTGCTATTTTTTTGGGCTTACTTATTTCTTATTATATTTCTACCTTTTGCAGGGGTGAGAAAGAAATTTACAAAGGTTCTATAATGCTTCAGCTCTCTCATTGCAGAACAGAATGCTGCGTCTGTCTCTTCTGTTAGGTGGTTTTCAGTTTCTCTGATATTGACCTTTCTTTATCCAAAGGGTTTACTATATTTCATTTTTTTTACTCTGCTGCAATTTTTTCACCAAATGGCATTTAGTTATATTTTATCCAGTTTATCACACAACGATCCAAATGTTGCAACAACTTTTTGTCAAAGGAGTCGGAGAAAGGTATTTGCCGAAGCACGCTCTGCGAGTTCAAGGTCATTAAAGTTATTTTTATCACTTTTTGAAAGTGATATTAGCATTTTGTGCATTCTTTGTTTTGTTCTATGTATCTATGTGTCTGATGCTTGACAGCCACTTTGCTTCCTGATGTTAATACAAAGCTTTGAACCATCAAATCTTATGAATCATCAGGATTTTCTCCATCTCTGTTAAGTTAGATCATCATATATCCTTGTGTTTCAGGGTTAAGAGTTTTATGAGCTCGCTGCAGAGTATGAGAAGACACAGGACCCTAAAAAGTTGGAGGACCTTGGAAAAGTGATTACAAGCTTCTGCATATTCCATTGTCGTTACAAAATCCATGACTCAGGTGCTTAACTTAGCTAACCTTGCTGAGGATGTCCAAATAGCTCACCGAAGAAGAATTATGAAAGTGAAGAAGGTTGATATCATTGATAAAGGCTCTGCAATTACTGAGTCAGATATTGAGTACACAATAAGATGACTTGTGTGGATCACAAGAAGTCCCCTGAGGAAGTTTTCGATGCCCTAAAGAACCAAAAGTTGATTTCGTTTTAAAAGATCATCTACACAATCTGTTCGTCGGTCTTTGCTACAGAAGCATGGAAGGTTTGTCATCCAACTGAGTATAACTCATGCCTAGAGCTTTGAAATTTTTAGATGATACTAAAAGGGCCCTTTTGTTTGTGTTTCAGGAATAGAAATTGTTCGACTCAATTGTATGCAAAAGATATTAATCCTGATGATAAGCAAGAACTAGATGAGGCTCTCGAATTCTGTATGGATTTCTGTTTTTCAGAAACTGTTATCTTAACGGATTTTCTAACATAAACCAAATAATACTCTTTTTTTGTTGTGAAGATGGTAATGTCGTCTTTTTTTTTATTGGCACTAGATCCAAGCGGCATTCAGAACTGATGAGATAAGGACTGCTGCACTAATTCCACATGATGAAATGAGGCTGGAATAAGCTACTTGCATGAAACTATCTGGAAAGGCGTTCCAAAGTTGTTGCGTCGTGTTGACACAGCAATAATTGAACGTGCTCCTTACAACGCCCGTCTCATTCAGTTCTCATCTTGGATGGGTGGTGATCGTGATGGTATGATCTTTACATAAAAACAGATCTGAACTATTTTTGTAATCCCAAATGTTAATTTCATCTTAATGATTGAACTGCAGGAAATCCAAGGGTAACAACCCCTGAAGTCACTAGAGATGTTTGCCTATTTGCTAGAATGATGGCAACTAACCTGTACTTCTCTCAAATAGAGGACCTAATGTTCGAAGTATGGAAATTTTAACTTTTTTTACATTGGATCTTAACTTCTTAATACAATGTTTTTCAATTTTGTTGTTGTTGCTAACATTGCTCTTCTTTGGTAGTCTATGTGGGGGGTGCAATGATGAACTCAGTTCTCGAGCAGAAGAACTTCACAATTGCTCAAAGAGGGGATGCCAAACACACTATTGGTATAACCTCGCACTTCCCCGTACTTCACAATTATGATTTGACTTCACTTTTTTCATGGGAAAGTGGTTGACAACGTCACATGAGGGTTGTTGGCGCTAGTGGTAGTGTTGTGGGGTGAAACGACGGTGGCGATACAGTTGTGGAGCCCACCAATAGGGCTGGTGATGTTGTGGATATGGATGTTTTTGTGGGACCGGCCTAATATCGGGGGGTTCTCGGTCTTTCGTTGAGGTCGAATAGCGTGTCACGACTTCGGCCTTTTTTATGCTTCTCTTGCTCAACTCCTTACTCGGACTCTTCTTTGAGTGTTTACATTCACCCATGTGTTTACATTCACAACTAATTTGGTATTCCATGGCGTACCAAATGCATGAAGGTTATATGCCATCATTGAGTTTGCGATATATTCTAGGAAAGAAAGATTATGGCTTCTCAGATTTGGCCTGCTCATTAGTTTGTTGGGCATCTTTACTAAGGCACTCGATGATTAACAGTTTTGACTATGGATGTCTTATGTCAGATTAACCACAACTTCGGTTGTCGATCTTTAGGTTAACCATATATTATCTACAAACCTTTATTGAAAGAAAGATTATGTCAGATTAACCACAATTTAACTTTTTTTACCACGGTTTCAGAAGTTGTAATTGAAAACCGTGCAATAAAAAATATTAAAATTTCTGAACAAAATTTGGATGTCTGTTACGCAATGGTTTTTGGAACCGCCACCGGAAGGCACACAAAGCGGTAGCAATGGCATCACGATTTTGCAAGCCGTGATTTCATGGCATTAGATGCCGTGTTGTACCACGTGGGTAGAAAAGCTTTATATGTTAACTAGTTGATTAGCCAAAAACCTACGAAAACAAGCAAAACAAGGGGGAAACAACACCAGGAACGACCCAGAGTGGGTCGTGCACGGCCTAGGAGGGTCGTGCCTGGCTATTAGCTCACACGAAACTCACACACAACACACACAAGCACACACCAATCGCTCGAGCACAACCTTAGGGGTCGAGATCGAGTCAAAGTATAGAGTTTTAATCAATATGAGAAGCAAATCCTAGGGTTAGGGCTACCACAACAACAATCATGCATGCTTTCAACAAGAACTCACAACTATCATGCAATTAGATCATAGAAGAGTCAACTTTCGCAAACAATTCAAGTTATTCAATCGACTTTCGCAAATTAAACAGCTTTCTATCTATCCTTCAACCTAGGAATATCAACTTTAACAAATAATCCTATTAGAACTAATCAAGCAATCAACTTTCCACTTTTGCTTAGGTTAATCACAAGATATGCCTCAACTATTGCAAAAGATTAAGCACAAGATAGATAGATATGATCTAAGAACAATCAAGTCATGAATTCAAGATCAAACATGCATAATTGTGTTAGGTTTTCACCCAACCCTAGAATTAAAAGAACTACTCACACATGGCTGGAGAAAACGAGAAGGAAGAAGAAGAAATCATCATGCAAAACCGAAATTCAATAAACCAAAGAAAAATCCACACAAGCACAATGTGTTCTTCACAAACCTTCCTAGTCTCCACCAAAAACCTCCAAAAACGTCCAAAGAGAGAAGAAGATCCAAAACAAAGGTCTTTGTTCTCCTTTTATAGAGAAAAGGAATCCTTAATCAACTAGGACATAAGATAAAATAAACTTCCTAAAATACTAAGATAGAATTTTTCCAAAGATTACGGGATAAAAATTGAGTCGGCATCTGGCGCGACCCATATGGGTCGTGCACGACCCTCAAAGGGTCGTGCCTGGCTACACTTGGTCAGTTTCTTCACTTGCTTCACTTTAGCTCGTGCCAAACCCATACAAGGTCGTTCCTGGCTCCATTCTTCTTCCATCTTCACTCCTTCTAGTTCTTTACTTCACTTCACAACTTCATGCAGCTCCTAGCTCATCCACCATCCTCTTAGCAATGCTTCAAACTCTTCTCCAAGCTTCAAAATACCTACAAAAAGACACAAAATATGCGTAGTTTCCGAATCTCAAGGAAATACGAAAACTAAAGCATAAAGACTAAAAACACGAGACTCAAACACGAAAACAGACTCAATCTAAGCTAAACTAGACACTAAAAAGTTACCTAAAAGGCGGATATCAAAATACCCCATACTTAGACTTGCTTGTCCTCAAGCAATAATCATACAAAATCAAAACCAATAACACAATTTTCAAGCACAGCCCCTGTCAAAATATTTCAGCACTAGTGAAAACAGGACAAGTAATTTTAACGTCATCACATATGCATGAGTATCAAGCAAAATCAGTCACAATCCAATCTCACAAGGGAAATTTAATGTGTTTCTCTCAACTCTCATGTGTTTAGGCTATGAAGTTCAACTCTCATCTCAATCTTTATGCAACATCTACTTTATCATTGAGACTTATATCACCAATCTCTCTACCTAGAGAAGTCAAAACACATCAATTATCATAAAAACTTAAGCTCAATGAAATCTTCATAGAAGACTCCATTCGGCCGGGTTGTAACGGGGCTCGGTAATTCATAAGGTAGGGAGTTATTTCTGGCTATGTGGTGCTAAAATCCGGGAATCAAACTCCTAAATCAAACACTTATAACCAAGATCAACTCACTTCTTTAATTCAACTCATAACCAAACACTTCATCAATGAGACTCAATCACCCTTTCAATTCTCAACCCATATTCCCAAATACAACTTATAAACACTTAAGAATTCTTGGCTTGCACTTATTCAAACTCTTTTTTTTTCTGTGGCCGAGCAACTTGGGTCGTGCACGACCCTATGAGGGTCGTGCCTGGCCCTTATTCCAGACGATACTTCTCTTTTCTTTCTTCAACATTTTCTTTTTTTTTTTCAACTTGTGCAATTTTTAGCCAAGAACCCTTTACATTAAATACAATAAGAAGTATTCAACCCTTTTCAAGAGATCACCTCATCCAAAACCCAACCCAAATCATCAAACTCATCAAAAATTCATCCCAACCATTAATATCATCTAAGTCAAATTCCCGGATAGGGTCAAGCTTAATAGGCTAAGGATTTCATTTTTGAGGAGCTTCAAAAATAGGCTAAGGTCAGAACGGGGCTACAAACAATGGATTAACATAAGGTAGATAGGGAATAATATGGCTAGAAATAAAGTTCTCAATCCAATCAACATGCATGAACAAATCTCATATCGGCTTCAAGAAATAAATAACCATATCAATGACAAGAGATAAATGCATAAAGAGAGTAAATCACACATAAAAGCAAAGGGATTTTCATGATATTCTCCCTAAAAGGCCAAAATTCCTCACTAGGTCAAATTTTGTTGGATTGCAATTACTCTTACTTAAACACATATGCTCAGTTTCATCACAAGTCAATTTCACAATTAAAAGCAATTTCTCACGAGACTCGGGCTACACTATCCAAAATATGCCAAAGGAATTATATGATAAGCATGAAAATTATTTCTCATCATAGGACATCTAAGATGGAGCATTCTTCTAATCCTAAAATAGAAACAAAACAAAGAAGCAAAAATTTTTGGATTTTTATGACATTTTTCAATTTTTTTGTATTTTTTCAATTTTCTATCAAAACAAATCAAACTATCAAATAAACAAAGCAAACACTCAATGACTCAATTATATACAACACATGTGAGATTTCTTCCCCGGCAATGGCGCCAATTTGTTGAAGGGTTGCTTGAACAAATAAATTTATATCAAGACCCCGCTGAGTACAGTGAAGTCAGGTTCGTCCACGGGAATGAGAATAGTGCACAAGATTAGCTGAAAACCTACGAAAACAAGCAAAACAAGGGGGAAACAACACCAGGAACGACCCAGAGTGGGTCGTGCACGACCTAGGAGGGTCGTGCCTGGCTATTAGCTCACACGAAACTCACACACAACACACACAAGCACACACCAATCGCTCGAGCACAACCTTAGGGGTCGAGATCGAGTCAAAGTATAGAGTTTTAATCAATGAGAAGTAAATCCTAGGGTTAGGGCTACCACAACAACAATCATGCATGCTTTCAACAAGAACTCACAACTATCATGCAATTAGATCATAGAAGAGTCAACTTTCGCAAACAATTCAAGTTATTCAATCGACTTTCGCAAATTAAACAGCTTTCTATCTATCCTTCAACCTAGGAATATCAACTTTCGCAAATAATCCTATTAGAACTAATCAAGCAATCAACTTTCCACTTTCGCTTAGGTTAATCACAAGATATTCCTCAACAATCGCAAAGGATTAAGCACAAGATAGATAGATATGATCTAAGAAAAATCATGTCATGAATTCAAGATCAAACATGCATAATTGTGTTAGGTTTTCACCCAACCCTAGAATTAAAAGAACTACTCACACATGGCTGGAGAAAACGAGAAGGAAGAAGAAGAAATCATCATGCAAAACCGAAATTCAATAAACCAAAGAAAAATCCACACAAGCACAATGTGTTCTTCACAAACCTTCCTAGTCTCCACCAAAAACCTCAAAAAAACGTCCAAAGAGAGAAGAAGATCCAAAACAAAGGTCTTTGTTCTCCTTTTATAGAGAAAAGGAATCCTTAATCAACTAGGAAATAAGATAAAATAAACTTCCTAAAATACTAAGATAGAAATTTTCCAAAGATTACGGGATAAAAATTGAGTCGGCATCTGGCGCGACCCATATGGGTCGTGCACGACCCTCAAAGGGTCGTGCCTGGCTACACTTGGTCAGTTTCTTCACTTGCTTCACTTTAGCTCGTGTCAGACCCATACAAGGTCGTTCCTGGCTCCATTCTTCTTCCATCTTCACTCCTTCTAGTTCTTTACTTCACTTCACAACTTCATGCAGCTCCTAGCTCATCCACCATCCTCTTAGCAATGCTTCAAACTCTTCTCCAAGCTTCAAAATACCTACAAAAAGACACAAAATATGCGTAGTTTCCGAATCTCAAGGAAATACGAAAACTAAAGCATAAAGACTAAAAACACGAGACTCAAACACGAAAACAGACTCAATCTAAGCTAAACTAGACACTAAAAAGCTACCTAAAAGGCGGATATCAGTTATTAATCCGTATGCTTTTAGAGAGTAAAAACCTTTCTTCTTCGTCTCATCTTCTCCATTCATCCTTATCCATCGTCTAGGGCAAGCGATTCCAGGTTTTCTTCTCATCTCTGTTCTTCTTGTTTTTCATCGCCATTTTCAACTCCTCTTCTCTTTTCCTTTCTTCCGATCAAATGGCTAGTCCTTGAAAGGGAGAATGCGCTACTAAAAAGAGACCTTCGAGCGGCCATGGAACGAAGAGAAAGAGAGGAGAGAGTCCAAGCTCAAGAGCGACTCAATGCCCGGTTAATAATGCAACAACTTCAAGAGAGAAAATTCTATGAAGAGGAGTATTATATGGGAGGTTTGTATGGGAACCGAGATCACTGTAGTGGAAGAGGTGGTGCTCAATCTTATTGTGGATATTCCACTTACACTCAAATGCAAAGAGTACCTCCCTACCAACCTCCAAGCTTTCAAGAAACTCCTCCATGGGTACATTTGTTGCAAGAAGGATTCAAAGGGATAGAATCAAGACTCGAGTCAAGATTTGAGGAGTTTGAGTCATGGAGGATGAGCGTCGACGCCCAACTTGATTATTTGGCATCCCAAGTTTCAAGTTCTCAAGAGCATCTTCCGAACTATCCCGACGAAGATTTGAGAGGCCAATTGAGCTATGATGAGATCCGAGTTTTGCCATGGAGAAGTGTCGAAGAGTTACCCGAGCCACCAAAAGCCGAAGAGAGTGAGGAGCATGTAGGTTCGAACCATGCAAGGTCGAGCCCGAACCAACCAAGGGTCGATCATGATGCAGAACAACTCCTGGAGAATGTGATCGAACCTAGATGGCTCGAGCCCGAGCCTCCCCTGCTCGATCAAGAAGAAAAGCAAGGCTCCGAGCTCGTGTTTGACCCTCCTTTGCTCAATCTCGAAGCTCATGGGCAAAGGGCAATGATGGATGAAGTGAAGAAAGGCTATCCCTCCTTTGAAGTTGAAGAAGAAAAGGTCGAGTTCTGGTTCTACTCCGCTTTGAACGAGTTCCGGTTCTCGAATAAGCACCTCGTGCTTGAAGAGGTTGAAAGTGAAGGAGTCAAGTGCAAGGATGAGAGTGAGGATCCTCAAGAGCCGAATTCGACTCCCATGCTAGTTAAAGGTAAGTATCCTCACTCATTTTCTATACCCCCGGTTTCCGAGTTCTACTCACCCTCTCCTATCTCTTCTTTTTCTATTTTTGTTTCGAGAGGGTGGGAACCACTTTGGGGTTCGTATTTCTCTAACCCTTTTGTAAGGGTTTCTTGTGAGTCATATGGTGGGGATGGACCATACTTGGTGCATATGAGTTCCTATTATCCTTGGGATAAGTATGGGGTCCCCCGCCATTATGACGAGGCCGAAGCACATGTTTGGTTGAACTATAGAGAATGGCCTAATTTCTTTGCTAGTGATGTGATGGTGCTTGGGGCGTTCATGGACCCCGAGCCTTATTTCCCACCTTGACCGAGTTAAGGGAAGTCGTCAAGCTAATGACGTTAAACGAGCGCTTCTCGGGAGGCAACCTGACATATCCTTTGTTTTTCTTTTTCTTATTTTTAGGATTTGAGCTTATTTTTCTAACCCCTCTCTAACCCTTAAGTGCAAGTATTTTGGAATAGATCTTTTGTGGTGAATGTGTAGGTGCTTCTTGGATTTGAAGGAGAGCTCGAAAAGGTGAAATGGAACGAGTAAAGGACAAGCAACGAGGAAGCAAGTCAAGAGGAGTTTGGATGGACCGTGGCAAGCCCGCGCCCGACCCTCAAAGGTCGACCTTGACCTCCCTTCAAGTTTTTCGAGCATGATGTTTTTCACCTTCACCTTCCCATGTGTGCCGATGTCAACAATTCTCCATTCTTCCTAGCTTCAAAGCCTTGTCTAGTGAGTCCCCTTTTCATTTTCCCCTTTTGGTTTTATTTGGATGCAATGGGGACATTGCATATTTTAAGTATGGGGTATGGGAAAAGGGAACTCTCTTGTGTGTTGTGTTTATGTCTTTTGTGTGTTTGAGAAAATTTTGAAAAATCCATAAAAATTGAAAAATTTTGTTGAAAAATCCAAAAATATTTTGCTTTTTAGTGTGTTTTTGTTTTTTGGATTTGAGAAATGCCCCTACTTAAGTGTCTTATGATGATAATGAATAATCATGCTTTCATGTAATTCCTTTGCATACTTGGAAGGTTTAGCCTAAATCCCATGAGATGTTGCTTTTATATATGTGATTCATGACTTGCAATTGTAATTGAGCATATGTGTCTTGAGTTAAGTTGTTGCAATCTAGCATTGTGTGAACCTTGTGAGATATTTTTGGCTTAAGGGAAATTTATCATTGTATTCCCTCTTCTTTGTTGTGTGATTTGCTCATTTCATGTATATATCTTTAGTTGTTGATATGCTTATCTATTTCTCGAAGCCGCTATGAGAATTGTCCATGCATGTTGCTCTTGATTTGAACTTATATTTTTCTAGCTCCATAAATTCCATATCCTACCATATGTTATTCCTTGATTGTAGCCCCGTTCTAGCCTATAGCCTTTGATTGTAGCTCCTTAAAAATATAATTCCTAGCCTATATTAGCTTGACCCTTATGGGAATTGGACTTAGATGAGAGGCTTGTAAGATGTGTTTGTGGAGAACATTGGCTTGTGAAAAAATTGGGGAAACACATTTGGGTAGTGCATCTTTGTAGAAAATCGTAAAGGGTTGTTGGATTGAGAAAAAGAGCAAAAGTGCAAAACGGGCTGTGTTCGAGCCTAGTAGGCCCGGGCCTGAGGTGCCGTAAGCTCAAGTTAAAAAAAAAAGAGAAAGAGAGTGAAGTGTAATCCAACAATTCCTAGAGTGGAGATGAAGTGGAATTATGAGTTGAAAATTTGTGGGTTGGTGAGCTTAAATTGTTGAGAGTGTTTGGTTTGATGTTTGGATGTGTGAGTTGATTTGGAGATGAAGTGTGAAGTTTAGGAAAGTTCAATTCCCGGATTAGCACCACATGGCCAAACAATTCCCTCCCATTTGTCATTACCAAGCCCCATTACAACCCGGCCGAATGGAATCTTCTATGAAGATTTCCATTGAGCCTAAGTTCTTTTCTTGACAATGTGTTATGGCTTCTCTAGGTAGAGAGATTGGTGATATAATTCTCAATGACATAGTAGATTTTGCATGAAATTTGAGATGAGAGTTGCATGTTCATATAGCCTATATATACACACATGATGAGAGATACACAAGATTACATTCCCTAGAGTGAGGCTTGATTGCAATTGCTTAGATTTGAGACCCTTATACATGTGTGATGACATTTAGTTGCTTGTTCATCTTTCACTTTGTGCTTAAAATGATTTGGACAAAGGCTTTACTTGAAAACTATGTTTTGGTCTTGATTGCATGGTTATTGCTTGAGGACAAGCAAGCTTAAGTATGGGGTTGTTTTGATGTCCATCTTTTAGGCTAGGTTTTTAGGTCTTTCTTAGCTTTTTTTAGAGTTGGTTTCCTTAATTTATCCTTGGTTTTGGAGGTTTTTAGCTTAGTTTCCATATTTCTATGAGATTCGGAGACTACGCGCGTTTTCGTGTGTTTTGTAGGCTTTTGAGGCAAGTTTGATGGAATTTGGAGCATCAAGGCATTTTGGAGGAAGTCAAGGAGCTAAAGAAGATATAAGGATGCAAGGAAAGAGGCCAAGAAGAGCTCCAAGTGAAGACCAAGCGAAGGGGCGAAGAACCGGGCCAAACCGAGCCAAAACGGGCAAAGAACAAGTGAATTTGGCCCCTGTTCGACCCACCTGTTCGACCCTAGGTGGCCAGGGCCCGACCCTCTCCGCTTCGATCCACTTCGCCGCCTTGGATTCTTTTTCGGGATTTTATAAGAAATTCCAATAATTGTATTTACTTCCTTGGGGAAGGGGTTAAGAAGGGCTTTTTAGTCTTTTTAATAAGGAGGAAAAACTCTTTATATACCCTTGGGATTTATTCTTTTAGGGAAAAAAATTAGAGAGGATTGGATCTAGAGGAAGGAAGAAAGGGCGAGAGAGAGAAAGGGAGAAGAGGGTGGACTCTTCTCCAAGGGAGGGAAGGAATCCTAGATCTAGAGGATTTGGGTGAATTCCTTCTCTTTGAGAGGAGAGAAACCCTTGGCTTGAAGGTTTGGAGGAGAAGATTGAAGATCTATCCTAGAGTTTGTAAGAATTCTTCTTCCTTTAGCTTAATTGAAGTTGATTTTGGTTTTTGTTTGCTTTTGTTGTTGATTTGAGGTTCGAACTTGTCTTGTGTTGGTATTTTGTGGTTCAACCCTCTCCCTCCTTGCTTGATTTGTGGTTCGACTTGCTTGGATCATGATTTGTGCTTGGATTTTGTTGATTGCCTTGTTTTCCCTCATGTTTGTTGAGTAGATAGCTTGATCTTAGGGTTGGGGGTGAAAACCCCAACTCAATTGCATGCGCTTGAGCCAAATTTATGATTCGATTGCCTAGATCCATGTCTATTTACCTTATGAGCATGATTCCTTTGTGAAAGCCGAGGAACGACCTTGTAGAGAGAGACGAAGTAGCGAAAGTGAAAAGGTGATCTACAAGGTCGGTTCGAAGGGACGAAGCGAAAGCCTCTCGATCCCGCGGTCGAATAGGAGTAGATAGAGGGTCGATCGACTTGAAGCGAAAGTGGAAAGTTGATTGGCTTGAATGTATGCGAAAGCCTCTAGTTCTATGTGTTCTATGGCATGATTTGATTGGATTTGTTGATCTATGTTCAAAGCGAAAGCCTCTAGTTCTATGATCTATGATTGAGCATGTGTAATTGATGTTGGCATGAACCCCTAGCCCTAGGATCTCCTTAGCCTAGCTTGTTTTCCCTCGTGTTTTGCTTGTCGTGTTCGTGATCGAGCCCCCTAGGCTCGAGCCCGAACCGCCTGTAGCCCTTTTTCGTGTTTCTGGGCGTGCGTTCGAGCCACTTAGGCTCGGGCTCGAGCCTGACAAGCTCGAGCCTTGCGTGCTTTGCCCTCTTTTCCCGTGTTTTCGTAGTCTATCAACCGTTCAACGTGCAATCCATAATTTCCCATGTTCGAACCTGACCTCCGTACTACAACGGGGTCTTGATACAAATTTATTTGTTGATTGACCCGAGGCCCTAGCCAAGGTCCTTCATCAATGATCACTCCTTGGATCATTTTGGTCACTAAAATGGAGGGGTGAGGAGTCCATACCTTGGTCATCGGAGTCGTGATCCGATGACTCGACATATGCGATGGGGTCGCTCCAGAGAACTTGGACATGGGGCTGCACTTGGGAGGGCACCACGTTGGGCAAGTGGCTCGGCATGTGTGCGTTGGGCTGGCTCGGGCTAGCGGACACCGACAAGCCGAGGTGACGTGCGCGCGACCGTGTGATGGGGCCAGCAGGGGGCGCTCCGGTTGTAGCGCCGGGCATGGACATATGGATGTCGATTGGGTGTTCCTCCGTGAGTGTAAGTGCTTGCAAAGATGGCGTCGAGCTGGACACGACCACCATTGGAATATTGCTCACGGAGGCGGGGGAATTCTGGCCACGGCTTTGGCGTTAAGCATCGCCCGCATCTCGGCCACCGTGCGCTCCAACTCCTGGATACGTAATTGGTCCGGAGTTGTTGGATTCAAGGAGTGGTCCACATTTCGCTACTCGTTGGACATGGTACCTATCATATCATGAGAAAACATGGCGAGTAAAATGTTCCAAGAAAAGCAACGATAACTTAGCAATCAAAACGAGCACGAGCTACGGCTCTTGATAAGATCAATGCACACACAAGGGTCAAGGCTAGCTCTTTAGCATGAGGAGGCTAAGGCTAGATCATGATGCACAAACTCAAGCACAAACAAAGATCAAACAAATCCAAGCATGCAATTAATTGACGTGCTAATTGTGCAAGGGAAACCGAAACAAGAAGCAAGAAGAAGATGAGCTCCGAATTTTTTTTTTAATGCCAAAAGGTTGCCTTATTTTTGCTTTCCTTTTGGTAAAAAAAATTTTAAATTCGGTTACTAACCGATTGCTTTCCTTTTTTTTGTTTATGGAGCAAATCACACAATATCTGAAAGTATCGCAAGAAATGAGCAAGAGATGATATGCTTCTGAAAATAGAAAGGTGATATGAATCAAGCCCTAAAGGGACGGCTCAAACATGCACAAGGAGTACTACTCAAGCACGACTGAAATCAATGAATTACACACAAGAAGATGCAATCACAATGAACATGCAAGAGATATGAGCAATCGTAATTAGGGTTGAAAATTTTTCTTTTGATTATTTTGCTTTGAGGCCGATTGATGAAGATCTTGTCTTCGTCAATAGGGGTAGGCAAGAATTTTTTTTGTGATTTTATATGGTGAGGTAAAAGGGAAAAATGAAGTGATATGCAATAGATCGAGTCAAGAGGCTTACGTAACCTTGGCTTTGATGCCAGATGATGCGATGCCTTCCCGGATTTTGCCTAGAAGGACTCGCGTAGCCCGGATCTGGTTACGAACACGCCTCAACGTCATCTATTGGGTAGGATGGTGGAGGAAGCACAAAGATGGATCGGATGGAAATGCTCCACAAAAGGGATGAACTCGTTGTGGCTCGAGGAAGACGGCACGGGCACGGGCCGGGACGAGAGGGCGTTGAGAAGAGGGTTAGAATATGGTGACACCTTGCATGCTTTGGGGAAGAGAGACTCGATTCAAGCCAAAGCTAATTCAGATTCAATGCAAAACGTGAGTTTACAATGGAGCACTCGAGATGCTCTTATAGAACTCGGAAAGGGAAAACCTAGACTAGGGGCGAGCCGGGCCAAGCATGCAAGCCCAACCCAAAATCTTAAAACAATACTTAAATAATCTGAAAATGTCTCATACTAAAGATGGAAAGAAGTCTCAAAATGTGTAAACCAACACAGAAAGGAATAGGCTAGCCGGAGCTAGGGGTGTCGGGTGCCGGGTAGCGGGCGCGCCGAGTGCCGGGCACCGGGCGTGCCTTGTGTCGGGCACTGGCGCTGACACGAGCGCATGCGTGGTCAAAATGACCACGCCTGGCCATGCCATGGCTCGTGGTCAAAATGACCAGGCGAGGCAGGCCGTGCGCCGTGGTCAAAATGACCAGGCGCGGCTGGGTGCGCATCGTAGTCAAAATGACCACGGCTGGCGGAGGCCGCTGCGGCGCTCGGCATGGGCTGTGCGCTGGCGGTGTGCCCAACTCCGAGGCATGCTTGGGGTCTCGATCCATGATGATGAGTGTGGTGATGGCTGACCTGCTGGTGGCTTCGCTAGTCCCGTGGCTTGTGCGCCTAATGATGGACGTCGTTACTCGGGCCACGGCCTTGGCACGGGCGCGAGTGATAGGGCCATCCGAGCGCACGACCATGGCCTCGTCTTCTTGAGTAGGACTAAGGGAAGGGATTGCATCACTTAAGCTTGGGGTATTTTTGAGCATGCTTATTTGGCTTTTTAGTTTTCATTTGCCTCTTTTCATTTAGTTTCATTTGCTTTATAGTAGAGTTCGTAGTATCGGTGTCTACTCGTTGTCTTTGTAATTTCAGGGTCAGTAGGAGGTGATTCTAGAGGATATGAGTGACAATGAGGAGATGTCTAAAGTGTCGATGAGAGAAATTAACCAAGAAACCATCCAAGGAAGGCACGGGAGAAGACTCAGTCGAGCTAGAAGACCAAGAGAGCAAAAACATACAAGAAAACGGGCCACAACTCGGTCGTATTGTTTCCCATCTCAGTACGACAGTGGAGAACAACCAACGACTCAGTCGAGTTGTGGACCGAGTCAGGGAGGGTCTTTATCGAGTTGAAATCCAATGTCGACTATGTGGGCTTGTTTTCCCTTATTTTTAGAACTTGGTATAAATACATAGAAGACAAGTTTGTGAATTATTCTGTTATTTTCAATTCTCTTTGCAACTCTAAAGAACCCTATGTGGAGTGACTAGTGAATTTTCTTTAGACTTCGTTTAAATTGGAATCAGAACTCTTTGAAAGACAATTCGATATGTTGATCTTAAAATTTAATTTGTTTTCTTTCCATACTATGTCTACATAATCTCCTCATTCCAAGAAAGGGTGAACTCAATGGTAAAGTAGGTATTTAGATGGTGATATTTGGTTGAATTAAGATTTGAATTGTTGTTTGATTCTTCCTAGAATGCTTAATGGCCTAATTTGATTTGAATTGGAAACCTTGTTATAATTTGACTCCACGATGAGGTAATAATAACAAGAGATTGATTGAATTTGTCATTGTTGATTCATGCTATAGATCCCTAGGTTTGAACTTGAAGAATTATTTGTGCAACGATGACTTAATTTCCCTGTGGAACTTGAACTATCATAGAAATCTTTGATTAAATATTCCCAATTAAGCGTGAGAGCGGATATTGTTTCTATGTTCATTGATCTCTAAAGAACTTGGGGCGTGTTTGGTACCATATCTTAAGTATAGGGAATCGGTTTGGGGAACACTCAACCCCATTTCTGTGTTTGTTTGAAAATAAATTCTTGAACAACTCATACCTTGGAATGGGTCATTTCGAGCTTTTACACATACACTCAAACCCACCTACTAAGCTATGATTCATACCTAAAATCACTCAACCTCATACCTCATCCCAAACCCATCTCAACCACATTCCTCATACCAACCCAATTCTCGGTATGCTACCAAACCGGCCCTTAAAGGACTTAGATGAGACTTACTTTGTGCGAAAGCGATTGCTAGTTGAGTCCATGTATATACATCAAACGATTGGAAAGAGATAATGTTGACAATAAGATAGTCGGTCTTTCAAACAACATTCGAATTGAAATCCGAACTGATATCATCTACTCCCTCCGTTTCAATTTATAGGTCGTTTGGGCCAAATTCATGTATTGCAAAATATAAGTCGTTTGTCAGTACCAAGGACAAAGTAAAAAAGGTTACTTTTTCTGCAATCCACTTTTACAATACTCGAGGAGAGAGAAAGAATAATTTTTTATCTTCCATAACCACTTTTACGCTAAAGCAAAGGCAAAGATTGCATATTTAATTGTATTTTCATTACAGTAAAGCAAAGTCATAATTGTTTAGTTCTGACAAACCAAGAAAAAGGCATGCATGTACTCTTTTCTTAATAAATGTGCAACCTAACCAAACGACTTCTAAATTGATACGGAGAAAGTATAATTTACCGAACCATCATTACGGGGATCTGGACCTTGAAAGTTTATCTCCATTCACAGTTCCTCGTTATTATCGATATTTTTTAGCTTATAAACAATCATAAGACATAGACTCTTCTTTAGGGCTGTAAACGAACTGAGCCATGTTCGGCATTCGACTCGGTAAAAATTCGTTCGTGTTCAACTCGGTAAAAATTCGTTCGTGTTTGACTAGGTTTGTAAACGAGTCAAACTCAAACGGCTCGAAAAGATAAACGAGCCAAACTCAAACACAAGAAAGTTCGGCTCGTTTGTTCATAAACATGCTCGATTATATATTCGTGAACAAGTTCGCCTAAATGTTCATAAACATGCTCAAATATCTATACTATTGTTATATTTTTTGGTAAATTATTTTTGATGATCCTAAATATAATATCGTGTACACGTATTTTATTCGTATTGTTAGCTTTTATACTTGAAAATCGTAAATTGCGGCATACATCTCTACATAAAAGAATATGTAAGCATGTTAGCTCGATTAGTTTGCTCGCAAACAAACTAGATGAACAGTTCGTGAACCAACCTCAAGTTCGACGAACACTTAAACGAACCGAGCCCAAACAAAATATTAAGCTCGAAAGGAGTTCGAGCTCGAGTTCGAGTTCGCCTATTTTTTAACGAACCAAACCTGAACTATATAAAATTCGACTCGGCTCGGTTCGATTACAGCCCTACTCTTCTTCTCCTACTTTTGGCTTAAGAGAATCACATAGTTCACGGTACTAAACTTTCATTGACAGTTGACTCTTCTACTTTTGGCTTAGTCTATTTAATTATGCTATAATCAATACCACATAATTTGCTTAGTCTATTTAATTGTGCTATAATCAATACCACATAGTTTGTGGTAATACAATCAAACTCGTACACTTGCAGGGTAGGTGTTGTTGTCCCTATCTATCCTCTTGATTGCAATTTATAGAAGGTGAAAAGAATAAAAAGAAAACGATATCGATTAAAAAGAAAACGAGGTGTTGAAATAAGAAAAGGAGAGAAATTTGAAAGAGGATTTAAATCCCTCACTGCACATGCTCATAGGCTCTCCAAAAATTGACTGAAAATTTGTGTCACCATAAAGAAGTTTGTTCTGACAAATATATGTTAATGTATGTATAACTTTGGTGCTTGATGTAATTAAATGTTAAGAGCTGCTCTAGAGATCAACAATATAGTGCACCATACATAGGAGAGAGCTAAACAAAGTGCATATAATGATGAACATATAAACAAACCCTTGCAACAATTTAATAGTTGATTCAACTTATAAAGTCACACCAGCAATCACCATTAACCATTTCAAATTTATAACCAAGTACAGTAAAAAAATAAAATTGAAGTGTGATTTCTGTGAAAAAAATAAGAAGTTATGCCTTGGCTCGAGCTGATGACTGTATAGACAAGTCACAAAACCAACGGGGAGAGAAATTAGCTATGTTGCACGGACACGGAAACACGTGTCGGGAACGGAAACAGGAGGGACAATTCCTAAAAATAGGGGAAATGGAAACAGCGAGGAAAGACAGTAAATATATGCCATATTAGTTTAAAGCTCTCATAATAATCTATATATACTCTCAATTATTGTTATATATATATACCATTCCCTAAAGACAATTAATACACAAGTAACAAGATAATATTGAACAATAGTCAACATTAAATTTGTTAATGACAATTCAACACAAAACTAACGCACATCATTTTACCTTTTTCTTGTGATTGTCTTAATTTAATTATTTCTGAGCAATTTTTACTTGCTACTAATTCTTAAGCCCATTTTTTTAAGCCCAAATCAATTTTCACCCCTGCCCAACTTCTCATCCCTATTCCTATCTCTATCGTAAACTTACTATCTGAAGATGTAGAAGTTGGAGGCGGCCTAATATCCGAAGATGGATAAGTTGGCGGCAGCCAGGGTTGGATCAAGACGGGATGAACAGCAGGCAAAGGCGCCGAAGAGGACTGGAGAAAAGAGAGGGAGAGACGGGAGAGATTAGGGTTTGTACTGACCATCCCGTGTCCTCCCATTTTCAGAAAACTGAAACGTTTCCAACCCAGATCGGAAAGTTTCCTGAGCTGCTTCCCTATTTTGCCGCGTCGGACACCGGAAAACTTCATGGGTGCCGTTTCATGCAACATCTATCTTCATGACAATATGACAAAGTAAAACAGGAGAACTTACAAAAATTTAGTATTACCTTCTCGCCCTCGCCCTCACCCTCAACACTCGTCCTCGTCCTCGTCCTCGTCAGTGCCGCTGTCGTAAGCGTCGCTGTCGTAATCGTCCTCGTCCTCGTAAGCTGCTTCTATGGTGAACAAAGAGACAGCATAGGGTATGACCTTGTCTCGGATAGTTGAACTATAATATGCAAAGCAAGATTTAGTGACAATGGCAACACATTATTTGAGAAAGCAACCTAATTTCAGAAGTCTTATAAATAACAGCAGCTTACCCAACTTCATAATCCCGCCCCATTCGATTCTGAAGCTCCTCCTCAGTCTAGCAATTAAAAGAAAATTAGCATACTAATGATAATTTAATAGATAAGATGAAATATCTGAAAGAAAAAGTATCAACTCACAGTATCTTCAACATTGTCATCATCATCCTCTGGGACATGAGGAGGGCTGAAGAAGTTGAAGAAGCTTTTGGTGATTGGATTTGCGTTCTTTGACTCCTCCTTGGCCATCTTCTTTAGTGTCAAGCATTTCCCTGGATACCACTCAATCACAGTCCTACAAAACATTTTACAGATGAGTCTTTTCACAAAAATCTAGCAAAATGCTAAACCAAGAGTAAGGTGCTTACCCAATTGCCTTCTCCAAAATAAGTTCATCTTCATCAATCATGTAATAAGTCTTTGTCAGAACATCATTTTTAAAGAAGGGGTTTACGGCAAAAATAAATTCAAGCTCAAAGCCCTTGGAATTCTCAATCCTATGCCACCTGATATCTTTCAGATATCCTAAAGCCTCTTCATCACGTTCTGTGATCTGAAATCCAAACTCAGGTCAGCAAGCCTACTCTCAAAAGAAAATACTACATTCACCAAGGAATACATGTTGTTTTAGGATTTGCCCAAAAAATTAAAAAGCCAAATGACTTGTCTTAAATACCCTCAGTTTTATGAATTTCTATTATATATTTGAAAGGCTAAAATGCCAAATTGGTATTAAAAATTATCCATTGGACATTTGGGTATTTAAAAAAAAAAAAATTTGGACAAATGGGTATTAAAAACAAAATTTCGGAAATTTGAGTAATAAAAATAACAAAAAATTGTCATTTAGTATAATTCTATGAAAAATAATCAAATTTACGTGCACAAGACACTTAAATATTAATTAAAATACATTTTATAGGTTTAAACTAGTTTTTTATTTATAAATAATATAAATATAATCATATTTTATTAGGAAAAATCAAAAATCAAAATTTCTGAATAATTAAATGCCCAAACGTTCATTAAAATATTTAGAAATAGATTTTCTTCATGCCAATAAGAGTTTTATATGCTTTAAAGCATAATTTGATTATTCCATCATAAATCATAATATATGTATTGGTTACTTATTTACAACGGAAAAGATATGTTTGATGCTGCTAGAAACACATACATAACGACAACGAGTTCATCGATTGCACTCTTACGCAAACAATTAAAAATATATTTCATTAAAACTTTTTATTTATTATATTTATTTACGAACAAATATGAATATATCTTTTCGTTAACAATGTGTCTATCTTCATTTGAAAGTTTTTTAGTTGAACTTTTTTTTAAAATGAGTAGTAGTTACTTGGAAAGGAAAATATAAAGGAATTTTTTGTATGACAGTCAGATTTTTCAATTGAAAAATACTTAAATGACCAATTTTCGTTTTTTTACTACTCAATTGTCCAATTTTTACTTTTTTAATACTCATATGTCCAAAAGATTTTTTAATACCCAAATGTCACACTTTTTTATACTAATATGGTATTTCAGCCATGTTTGAACATATATTTTCAACTGGTGAGATTTGTAAAGGAAAAAGTGGGATAAAATATCTAAAATGACAAGTTTTAAAACAATCAAACTAGTATGAAAAGTTTTGCTTAGGCATCACCTCTTCAGCCAAAACTTCAAGAGTCTTCATTGCATTCACCCAAAAGTTGGAAACACCTTCCAAAAAAAAATTATTTATCAAAATGCATATACAACATAATAACTTTAAAAATAAAGCAACAAACTTTATACTGCCAACATTCTAGACAAATCTAGAAGACTTCAAACTGACAGTGCAGCCAACCACCTAGCAAGTAACAATTAAGTTCATTGCAAATTAACTATTGAAAACTGATTTTATAATTCAAAACTTCTGTTGGATTAGCATGAAAAGAGTGAACAATTATTCACTAAAATGGAAGAACTGGCAAACTATTCATCCATAACCCATGAACTCTTTAAATGAATAGTAAACTGTTCATATTCAAAGTGTCGAGGTACCTTTTCTGGCATCAGTAGCACCTTGCTCATCTGCTGCTACTTCATTGGTAGCTCCCCCAATTTCACGTACACCATTTACAATGCAATATCGCTGTAGGTTAAAACACAAAAGATGATCAGACATGATATGAAAGGATTTTTTAAAACTTGTTCTTTCGCAGAAACCAAACCTCTGTGTCGAGTGGTTCATAGAACTTCTGGTATTTAGCCTCAAGCGCTGCCCTTTCCTGGAGAAACTTCGCCTCAAGCTCATCACGTTGGCTCTGCAGGCTCTGCAGAGTAAATCCATTATTAAAACTTGTTATGTGTGTAAAACATATAAGGTCCTTTGATCGTGACCAAACAAGATCAATTTGCTGATCTCAAAATAGTAGTAAATCAGGCATACAAATTCTAAAAGGATATAATAGTTCTTTGTAGATATTATAGGCAGCTAATCAAACTAACACAAAGAAGGCCGAGGCATTCTTTTTTTTATCAAGAAACGGGGAAACCCCTGCAAGTACACATGTGCACATCACTTTCAAAACCACCGTAAAACAAAAGCCAAAGACAACAATTACTGCTCTAACTAAATGCGGCAAATACAGAAGAAACTCAAACCTGCAGGTGCCTCAACACCTCAACACACTTCCGACGGGATTCCAGAATCTTCGCATCCTCTCCAGCACAACCTTTCCACTTTCTCTGTGCAAACAGAAACCACAACCAAATTCAGCGAAAACCCCCTAATATCCCAAGCTTACAAACACAAAATCAGTGAAATCCTCACCTTGAAAAAATTCACCATATCTCTGGCTCCTCCTGGCGACCTGCGAACGAAGAAAACAACAATCAAAGCTAAAACACGGCGAATTTAAGAACAACGGCGATCAACTTAGGGTTTTGAAAAAAAACAGCGACGCCGTGGAAATATGCAGCAAACGAAACCGTACTCTTGCTATCGTTGTTGTCTTGAATATTACGAGAGCGAAAAGAGATATTGAGAGGAAGGAGAAAGAATTCGGGAGAGAAGGAGATGGCGTGGATAGATGAGGGAAAAGGGTTGATTGGGCGGTTGTTTCTGGCACTAACCCTAGAAAACACCGGTATTTATAGGGTCTTTCACTTTTGAGGATAAATGCTACAAAAAACTTACCGAATCATTTTATACCGCATCCTCATTGTCATTAAAAACGTATGGACAGTTTCTGATATATGGACAATTTCATATTATTCATACCATATTAATGGACGAATATTATCATTTTTTTAGCGGAACAAATGTTATCATTTTTAGTTCAAACCTTAACTTTTAATGAACATTTAATGGCCTTAGGGTTTTGCTTGGAAGTGGCGGCTGTTGAAACCCGAAAATTACACACTAAATACGGGATAAAACATTACAAACTCTCGGGCCTTTCGGCGCGCTAGAAACCGGCTCTTCTTGTTTGAGCTCTCCCACCCCCCGCTAATTAGTTTATCCTCTTTTCGGAGGCTTATAAGACTTTTTGGGGCTTTTCCCGTAAATAGTGCGAGCTCCTCGGAGACTCAAACACGTCGGATACCGTTTGGCGAGCGCGTGTCTCAAACCCGGTATTTTTCCCGACCTTTTACTTCTTGCCCCAAACCACCTATATATAGGAAAGGGGAGCTGCCTGCTTACACTCAAAGTTCCGATGTGGGACAATTTCCCATATTTTGGTGACGTGCCTGCTTGAACGGCGCGCTAAACTGCCCACGAACGCGTAAGATCGCGCTCCCCTGCCCTCATAGGCGCGCGTTCGAACATACTTATACGTTCTAACATGTACTTCGTCACGCGAAGGTCACGCGTGACCGGGTATTTATTACTTTCGGGCGTCGCCCATCGGTCGTTTAAACGCGCAAAGTACTAAACTAATGCACCGATATTTACGGTTATGCCACTCATTTATTTCGGGACCTTTGTTCATTCGGCCATTTAGCGCGCTAGTACGTGTTCAGCGCTTTAATCCTTATTCCTTTACTATTATTTATACCACGCACCAACATAACCCCATGACTCGGATGTCCTCAGTATTTTTCAAGGACAAACGAGACAACAAATTGGTGCTCATTCCGCTTTTTGGGAACAGCGCGCTGTTTTACCTAGAGGCTCAAGCGACTTAGTTTAGAGAATGTTTGGATATTTAGGCTTAACGCATCTACGAGTGTTGGAGTCAACTCGAGCGTGCCTTCGCGTCCGTCGCGGGTCAAACCCGAGCGTTGAAGTCGACTCGGCGGTTTGCCTTGGATATTTGGGTTTATCGCGACTACGAGGATCGGATTTAATTCGAGCGCGCCCTCGCACATCGCGCGTCATAAGT
The DNA here is from genome assembly GCA_964016875.1 of Fallopia convolvulus. Classification (NCBI taxonomy): domain Eukaryota; kingdom Viridiplantae; phylum Streptophyta; class Magnoliopsida; order Caryophyllales; family Polygonaceae; genus Fallopia; species Fallopia convolvulus. The sequence continues at coordinate 102,668 of OZ024735.1, forward strand.
GAAACCCTAAGCGACAGCTTGGCGGGACTTAGAATATTTTTGATGTACTTGGGCTTAGCCCTCGCGCATCGCGCGTCATAAGTGAAACCCCAAGCAAAGCTTGGCGGGACTTAGAATATTTTTGATGTACTTGGGCTTAGCCCTCGTGCATCGCACGTCATAAGTGAAACCCTAAGCAAAGCTTGGCGGGACTTAGAATATTTTTGATGTACTTGGGCTTACCATCGCGCATCGCGCGTCATAAGTGAAACCCCAAGCAAAGCTTGGCGGGACTTAGAATATTTTTGATTGGGACGTCATAAATTCCATTTCAAATTCGCGACGAAGCGCGTGACGGAGCCGTTGAGCGAAACTCAGACCGGACGTCGTATAAGGCATTCAAGACCGCGGCGAAGCGCGTGACGGAGCCGTTGAGCGAAACTCAAGACGGACGTCGTATAAGCCATTCGAGATCGCGACGAAGCGCGTGACGGAGCCGTTGAGCGAAACTCAGACCAGACGTCGTACAAGCCATTCGAGACCGCGATGAAGCGCGTGACGGAGCCGTTGAGCGAAACTCAAGACGGACGTCGTATAAGTAACTTACATTCAAGGTCGCGACGAAGCGCGTGACGGAGCCGTTGAGCAAAACTCAAGACGGACGTCGTATAAGTAACTTACATTCAAGGTCGCGACGAAGCGCGTGACGGAGCCGTTGAGAAAAATTCAAGACGGACGTCGTATAAGTAACTTACATTCAAGGTCGCGACTAGCGCGTGACGGCACCGTGAGCAAAGCTCGAGACGGGCCTCCTCTAAATTACAACACTAGAGAGCGCGGCTAGCGCGCGACGGCACCGTGAGCAAAGCTCGAAATGGGCCTCCTCTAAATTACTCTAAAGCATGACTAATTTACCTCCTTCCGCCGAAAGTAACGCGCTCCTTAGCCTGCGACCCGAGAGTAGAATGCTCTTAGGATGAGAAAATTCCCACAGACGGCGCCAGTGTTGAAACCCGAAAATTACACACTAAATACGGGATAAAACATTACAAACTCTCGGGCCTTTCGGCGCGCTAGAAACCGGCTCTTCTTGTTTGAGCTCTCCCACCCCCCGCTAATTAGTTTATCCTCTTTGCGGAGGCTTATAAGACTTTTTGGGGTCTTTTCCCGTAAATAGTGCGAGCTCCTCGGAGACTCAAACATGTCGGATACCGTTTGGCGAGCGCGTGTCTCAAACCCGGTATTTTTCCCGACCTTTTACTTCTTGCCCCAAACCCCCTATATATAGAAAAGGGGAGTTGCCTGCTTAGCTCCAAATTGTCGATGTGGGACAAAAACTCACATTTTTGGTGACGTGCTTGGTTGCACCAAGCGCGCAAAATTGCCCACGAACGCATAAAGTCGCGCTCCCTCGCCTTCATACGCGCGCGTTTGAACATACTTGTACGTTCTAACATGTACTTCGTCACGCGAAGGTCACGCGTGACCGGGTATTTATTACTTTCGGGCACCGCCCATCGGTCGTTTAAACGTGTAGAGTACTAAACTAATGCACCGATATTTACGGTTATGCCACTCATTTATTTCGGGACCTTTGTTCATTCGGCCATTTAGCGCGCTAGTACGTGTTCAGCGCTTTAATCCTTATTCCTTTACTATTATTTATACCACGCACCAACAGCGGCGTCGGCTGCTCTGTGTAGGGTCGGCTAATGGCTCATGATGAAAGCAACTCTCAGCACAGTATCGATGTGTTTGTCGTTGGTGCGTGTGGTAGCTTCTAAGTGTTTCTCTAGATGTGTTTGCCTTTGGTGAGGGGAGAGAGGGAGGAGGGAGGAGGGAGGAGGGAGGAGGGGAGTGAAAATGAAGATGGGCATTCTTGTAATTTTAGAAAATAATAGTATATATAGGTGTTATGTAGAAAGATTTGGACATTTAAATGTCCATTAAAATTTTATGAACCAGGTTTTTGAACTAAGAATGATAACATTTGTTCAACTAAAAAAATGAATGATAATATTCGTCCATTAATATGGTATGGATAATATGAAATTGTCCATACATTTGTTGTGGACAACGTCAATTTGTCCACCTATTTTCCATGGACGATCAGAAACTGTTCATCCGTTTTTAATGGACAGTGAAGGTGCAATATAAAAAGATTCAAGGGTGCGATAAACAAAGGCCATGAAAAACTTTCTTTGTTTTATCCAGGATGCGCCTTGTTTCACTTGTTGAGGATATCTCTATCTCTATCTATCCTTTTTTCATGGATCTATCTATCTATCTAAATGTCAAGGAAATGTTTCATGCCACATGTTCCTCCTCATATTGTCATTTTGTTAAAATTTTTAACCTTTTTAATTAACAATTTGAGTCCCATATTATTTTAATAAATTAAATGCTACACTAATCTTAATTTTACTTAATAATTGGTCTCAAAAAATTTACTTAATAATTAATTTATCAAATTATAGTAACAAATCTTCAAATTTAAACCAACTAATATATGTTTACAGTTTTTTTAACAAATTTTTTAGTTGCCCCTGAGAAAAAAATAATGTTTGTTAATAATTCACCAAATCCTATCATTCAATTTGCCACGTAATTTTTTTTCATAATTTTTAAAATTAATATTTAACTTGTCACATATTTATCCATTAGTTTGTTTCATAATTTTTATTTATTTACTTTTTTAATTTTTCGGTACACAAATCAAATCAAAAATAGTTCACCTAATCTTCGATCAATTTCGTTACAAGATCTTCTTCACATTCTCTTTAAGTATTTATTTATATTCAATTTGTTACATAAAATCTGTTCATGATTTTTTTTTAATTTTTTGTGTGAGAACTGAGAAATATCCGATTATTTTATTTCATGATTTTTTTTTACACAACTCAAATAACTGACCGAAATCCGCCGAGTTCAATTTGTTACATAATTTATTTGCATGGACTTTTAACTTTTATTTATATATTATTTCTAAATTTAAATATGTGAGATTAGTTGATCTTTATATTTTCAATTTTTAAATTTAGTTTTGTGAGCGATATCCCTTTAGTTTTAGTTTGTTTCCTAATCTTTTTATTATCTTGATTTTCTAGTTATCTTTAAGATTTTATATTTTAAATCACTAAAAACTGGTTTTTGTATTTATTAGATATTTAGTATGTAACTGTTATGAAATAAGAGAACAAACCCTAAACATAAAGAGAATTGAGAGAGGAAGAGAGACCAGATATGTATTATCAGGTCACCCGTAAAGGGGCTTATATATAGAGTACATGATTTGAGGATAAGATCAAATCTAGAATATTCTAGGTACATCCATATATATAATAATATTATAACACTCCCCCTTGGATGTACATCCCTAACTGCCTTGTTAAAAACCTTGTTTAGAAAACCCAGTGGGACAAAACCAAGACTAAGGGAAAAAGAGTGCAGTTGTAATTCTCTCTCTCAACTTGAAAGATATCTTTCTTGCTTGATTGAATTGAGCATCCATCCAGCTTGTGAGTTGAATCTTGCAATTTGAACAATGTTTCAGTGGCATGTGACTCTTTATTGATTTGAGGCAACGCCAACTTCATTGTCTCCATATATCACCATCGGATTCTTCACTATTGGATTTAATGGATGAATAAAACTCCGTTGTTTCACATATCTCGAACTTCAAACCAAGATAGTCTCACTATGAACCTTACATGACGAATTGCCTCATTAAAAACTTTGCTTGGAAAAACCCAATGGGATAAAAACCAAAGCCAAAGGAAAAAGAGTACAGTCGCTAATACTCCCCCTCAATTAAACATACCCTCTTCAGACTTTCGTAGAAGATTTGGTACTTCTGGACCAATCATCTTTATTGTATGTTTAGGGAGACAAATAACTCATTGTCACATTAGATGACATCATTGAGGTTATTTCTAAGGCACATTTATGCACCTTTTGCATTGAGATGTGGTACTTCATGACCTAATATATCTTCATTTTGATCAGGACATCGGGGAACCTTTACCACGCTTAGTGATCTTACTACCATTTGTTCAATTAATGAATGCACTTTAACCAAAGTTGATGGGTCCATATCCCATTCTTTGTATGCCTGAGCTGCAGGTCGGGACAATACTTTGTAGTTCCTAAGCCCTTCATTCCAAATAAGCTTCTAATTTGGACCTCATAAATCCTTACCTTAGGTGATACTCACTAAGGCGATTGTACCATATTATGCCTGATTGCTTCAATCCATATAGCGATCATTTAAGCTTAATGATTTTACACTTCATGGTGCTAGAGCTTCAGGTCCAAAACACCAAATAAAGCTATACTCATATTGCTTCTTTCCAGCTTTCAATGTCGAAAGTCCTCCCTTGTTTGAGGATCAATGTCATCTTCTTCTATGACAATTGAACAAGCAAAGATATCACTAATGACTACGTCTTTCCAGTATCACCATATACTGGTATTTACATTACTCATTGAGATTCCCAAATTGCCGCCAATGTCATTTTCTTTGCTTTAGAGTCATTAGATAGAAATTCTTCACGAATCCTATCTTCATATTTGTTTCTACTTGACATATCATCACCCCTTTTGTGATGTTATTGGCTCTTTCCTCTTATTGGGAATTCCTTATAGCCTAATGGTTTCACACGCTTCCTGCGTGCTAAGTGATTGTTTGGAGTTACTTCTGGAACCTCCAAATGAGCACTAAACTTCTGATTTAGTTATACAATCTGCTAGCAAATTGCATCCCATGCAATCTCTTAGCTTCTAGGCTCACTTTATTCTCCCCCTAAAGTTGGTATTTTCACCTCGCCAAAGTGATAATTTTGATACCGAGCAAAATATTGATCACCTCTTATAAGCTCAAGGTATTCTTTAATCGACAAGGATTCAATCCTCTCGTTTAATCCCAACTTTCTTTTATGTGACATTACTTCAAAACATCTAGGGAGGTGGAGGACACCTAAAGCATTTAATCTCTTCCAGAGATAAGCTTCAATTAGGAGAATGTTCAATAAGCGGCAGGTCCAAGTTGAATCAAACTATTGACTTTCAGATTTCATGACCCTATTTTGATCATCAACTCGTCTAGGTCGTGTATGTCGTGTATATCACTTGTCTGAATATCAATTATAACCGCAGTACCAACGACTCTACCAGGTCGTTTTGAGAATGTGTGAGAGCTACCCATTGCTTAATCACAAAACAAAATTTATTTCATTCTCCTCCTTTTTTCTTGGAACCAATGTGTTAAGGTATCTTTTAACATTATATTATATAATCCACAATGGTTACTATGACGATGTAATTAGTCCTCGTATATCACTTTTAACCTAATCAAGGAGTATAGGAGACTTGTTATACCAACCTCGCTACTCATTTGCCTAGAGTAGAAGCCTTTCATATCACAAGGTCACTTCAAGAAAGAGACTTCGGGTCTCAAAATCATTTGGTCATAAACCGATCATGCGCCTTATTATTTCGCTTGAGTGACCAGAGTAATCATGCCACAAGAACATCTTATTATCAACTAACTTCTGGTTAGTGATACATTATTCAATGAAATATACTCTTCTAGAGTCATCATCGCTTCACACCAAATTTTTCATGCGCATGATTATGAAAACATCTGGTTTTCAAATAGTAGGTGTTATGACACCATTGACAAATATGGTTTTCTACCATTGAAATATCGGTGATCTATACATTAGTTTGGGAGTTCATCAACTCAAATCAGATAAACCATTATCTTGATACTAATATTAGATGCCTTAAAATGGGCGCATTCAGAACTTTATTTTAGATTAGACCAGTCTCCACACTTATACTCATAAGATGTGGTGTTTATCACATATGGGATATCCCTTGTCTATGCTTGTGATATTCTTCTGGACATCGAATATAACCCACAACATCCTACCTATAGGTCATAGCCATGACTACGGCTGCATGCGTAATATATCGTGACCTCTTTCACACCCTCTTCCAGAGGGGGATGCTTCCGGCATGCAAGAGGTTGGTCAAACATGACCTTGAATTCCCTGTTCGTGCTAAGTACATGGTTATTTAGAAATAGTTCTAAATATAACATAAACCCATATTTCTTGGATTACTTCTGGAGTACATGTCATATTTTTAGTACAACTTCTAGAGTACATGCACATGTATGAGATCTCCTAACTCCCCAAGAGTTTATAATGATCTCTTGTTATCCAAAAACTGAGTCTTCAGGGTCGTATGAATTTGATGATGATAACTTATAATTATATCTCAGCACAATTCTACTAGAATTCCAAGTGCTGCATAATTCTCCCAAACATTCATTTGTCAACTTTAGGTGACAATGACTTAATTATCCATAATTGTTCAAGAATGAGTTTTCACATATATCCCCCTTGTCAACTTCAGGTGACAGGGAATAAGTTGTCTCTTGAACCATTTATTATCTACATCAAGAGATGATATATTCATCGACTTTCAGAGATGATTTATTCTCATCATTTGCTACGAGAATTAATGAGATGTGAATCCACTTCCAGGGATAATCTCCTACTAGAGCATCTACTTCAGGAGATGATCATTGTCATTGAAATTTATCAACTTCTTCAGGAAGTGACTAACATTAATCGCTTCAGGGAGTAACAAGATTTATTTCATCTATTCTATGATGATTCCAAAATTGTCTCTACCAGGACAATATCATATATGCATCCACTTTCGGGGATGACAATTTTTCTTTAAGAACAAGCATAAAAATAAGACTATAATAACATAAATAATTAAATTGATAGACATAAGATAAGAAACGTGAAATAAGGAGCATAAATAAAGAAATAACATTAAAAAATTGTCAACTTCAAGTGACAAGACATTAAAGATGAAGTCTCTTAGATCTTTCTATCACATACTTCGGGATGTGGTATTCATGAGACCTTTCATTCACAGACTTCAGGATGTGATTGTTGAGCAAAAATGTGAACACAATTGCAAAACACATTAAAATTATTTTCATTTTAGTTCGACCCTCTCTTTTGACTCTTTTGGTTAAAAGCAACATCGATACAAAATATTTAGTGGTTTTTATGATTTGGGTTGCACCCGGTTTTGACGGGTTGCCTACGTATCTCTTTTCTAGAGAATCAAGCCTTACGTAGTTCAGAGTATTATAATTTGTTTATTTGGGTGTATATGTTTGATATTCACGCATCAGCGGAAACGAATCAAAACCCACCTTCTAGGAAGGGTTGCTCGGAGCCGAACCAACTATCATTTACGCGACGTGAATGAGATCAAACCCACCTTCTAGGAAGGGTTGTCTAATCTCTCCACAATCAAACATATGGCTTAAAGGGTTTATATTATATATTTTTTTATTTGATTTAATTCAATTTTGGTTTGTGACTGAATACGACATTGTTATTATTATTTTTTATTGTCGAATCTCCTACTTACCCATTTATACGATATGGGATCAAGTCAAACGTAGTTCTATTAAAAGAACAAATTACTTTTTATTTCAACGTCGTGGTTGAACTCGACGAGCTTGTTGCTTTATGTTAAGTGTCCTACATACCCTTTTAAACAAGGGATCAAACCACTTGTAGTTCATTTGGAACATATTTATTTTTCTTTAAGGTTGTGATTGAACTCAACGAGCATGTGCGCTTTATGTCAAGTTTCCTACGTACCTTTTTAATAGGCATCAAATCAACGCGTAGTGATAACAGTATTTTAGTCGTCTTCAATACCGATCAAAATAATTTATAAATCCTAACTAACCAAACTTTAGTAGAGTGGTAAGCAAGGGTCGAACCCAGAGGAACTATGGCTTCTAGGAATAATAGTTTTATCAACTTTACAAACAAGGGGGATAGATAGGTTTTTCTAACTTAACTAAACTAATGAACAAAATACAAACAGAAGGATATTCAGTCAAATAGGTTAAACAAGTTTATTCAACATATCAACTTTGATAAAGTCATTCAATCATTGATAAATCCATTGAATCCAATTACTCCTAAGGTTAATCCTATCCTAATCATAAACAATCTCTAGTCCACGGTCCTAGAGATTCTATAATATTAGCCGAGGACGCTCTGCATCAATATTAGCTTAGAGAGCAAGGATATATAGGATACATGTAGTTATAATCCAACTACGAGCTTCATATAATGCATATAATCAAGTTCTCTACCTATTTACTAGTCCTACGAGTCCTAGCAAACAAGCTGTCTTCACAGAATAAGGTTTTACTACGAGAAAACCCTAAACCAACTATAGAATATTAATCAATCAAATAAGGTGATCAAGCTTAGATAATCAATCAATAGACATGATATTAAGCACAGAGAAACAAGATATTAACCAATGGATAGAAATCAATACCAAAGTCTCATGAATTCATAGATCAATGATTCAAAGTTGAACAAACCAAGGAGTTTTCTCCTTGGACTAAGGATCTCTCCAAAAACCTAAACTAAAAGAATTGTCTGTTGTACAAAGTTATCTAAAAACCTAGAAAACTAGCAAAATATATAGCATACGAAACTTAAAGGAAAAGATAAAGATAATAAGGATAAAAGAAAAGTCGAGGCGGTGCTCGCTGACAGGCAATTCCGCCCCCGCGGGTCCTGTTCCACGCCCGCGGATATTCAACAGACAGTCGGGCGTCCCAGGAAGGATTCCGCGCCCGCGGATCTTCTCGCAACGTCACATTTGGAGGCTGTTTTGACCATCTTCGAGTGGGAATTTGGCCTTGGACATAGAAATACGAAATGTAGCCCTTTGAGTTAGCTTTTCAATGGATCAAGAATCACCTTGATCCGATAACCGTAGCTCACAAACAAAGCCTCGCAATCCAGACATGTCAAAAACAACTCCAAAACTCTAGAATCTTCTCTTTTCTTGATCTTGTTTCTTCGGCCTTGTATCTTCAATTACACAATAATACTAGCCTAAACACTCAAATATGATCCTAAAATGCTCTAATCTAATCCATACAAATATCAGTGTATCAAATTCTCCCATACTTAGACCTTGCTCGTCCTCGAGTAAGCATAAACGTAAGGCCTCAAGATATACAAGGGAAAGTGATAACTAGACTCTCAGCTCACAACCCGAACCCAAGTAGAATGAAAGTAAGTACAATATCACACAAGCACACTCAAGCTCACAATAATATATGAAATAAATACTCAAAGCTCAATGAAGAAGAGCAACCTAGGTGATCTACCCAAAATATAATGTAAACCCCAAAAGATCCTCAAACAGAATTGCAAACCTAATCACTTTAATTTTTTCTCTCAATCCTGCTTAGGCGCCTTTTCAGGTTTTCACCTAACCACTCTTTTCATTTTTCAATAAATGTGCTTACAAAGCTCACAATCACTCTTTTAACCTCTTTTTACCCCAGCCTGGTGCTGGTCCGGGTTACCTGCTTATTACCTGAGCCGCCCTTTCGGGTTTTCAGCTCATCCCGGGATTTTATATGCCTTTTATCAATCTTATGGCTCTTTTTTTTCAAAATTTTCTCTGTACAAAACATGGAATAAGTATCCCATAAAAATAAAGAAAAAACAAAACAAAGTACAAACTAATCTACAATAAGTGCAGTGAGTACGCCATCCCCCATACTTAAATCCTTCGTTGTTCTCAATGAAGTATAAAGAAAGAATTTAAGCAAGGAAGAAGGGAATCAAAAGACTTACATACGAAAGATGAATGATGAACTTTTGAAGAAACAACCACACCATGGCACTCTGAAGAATCAATCGCCGCCTCTGCAGATGTGTCGCGCGCGCGATTCGCGACTCGCGTGCGCGACTCTGAAGAAGTGAGCGAATCTCGATCTGGGGGGGGGGGGGGTGTCGCGAGCGCGAAAAGAATGTCGCGCGCGCGACCAATGGCGATCACGAACTCGAACAACTTTTCCGACTCAGAATTCCAACACGGCTACCTCGTCGTCTTCTTACTTAGCATCGATCACCACCACAAGACGTCTCCCATGAAAATGAACACCACTGAGCAACTCTGGAGAACTCAAACTCTAACGAAGCGGCTCCCCCATACTTGAATTGAGCCATGAATAAAAAGAACTCCAAAGTGAATGAAATTAGAATAATGGATGGATAGAAAGTAGAAGATGGAAGATATGGAATGGATAGAAAAGAGGAATTTTTTTTTTCAATTTTTTTTTTCGAATCTCTTTTTGATGTTTTTTGATTTTTTTTTTTGCTCGAACCAACACTCGCGCGCGCGATATAGACAGTCGCGTGCGCGATTTAGTACCTGTTCGTCAGGGGAGAATCTGGGCTTCGTCGCGCGCGCGATATAGACAGTCGCGTGCGCGACTCCCTCCAGAAACATCCTTTCGGACCTAGTACCTGCATGTTAGTCCGAAAATAACAAAAATAATCTAACTCTAAGAATAAAAAGAAAGAAAAGTCAATAAAACTATTACAACTAGAATTGAACCAAAGTTCCCCGGCAACGGCACCAATTTGATAGCGGTATTTTAGTCGTCTTCAATACCGATCAAAATAATTTATAAATCCTAACTAACCAAACTTTAGTAGAGTGGTAAGCAAGGGTTGAACCCTTAGGAACTATGGCTTCTAGGAATAATAGTTTTATCAACTTTACAAACAAGGGGGATAGATAGGTTTTTCTAACTAAACTAAGCTAATGAACAAAATACAGATAGAAGGATATTCAGTCAGATAGGTTAAACAAGTTTATTCAACAAATCAACTTTGATAAAGTCATTCAATCATTGATAAATCCATTGAATCCAATTACTCCTAAGGTTAATCCTATCCTAATCATAAACAATCTCAAGTTCACGGTCCTAGAGATTCTATAATATTAACCGAGGACGCTCTACATCAATATTAGCTTAGAGAGCAAGGATATATAAGATACATGCAATTATAATCCAACTACGAGCTTCATATAATGCATATAATCAAGTTCTCTACCTATTTACTAGTCCTACGAGTCCTAGCAAACAAGCTGTCTTCACAGAATAAGGTTTTACTATGAGAAAACCCTAAACCAACTATAGAATATTAATCAATCAAATAAGGTGATCAAGCTTAGATAATCAATCAATAGACATGATATTAAGCACAGAGAAACAAGATATTAACCAAAGGATAGAAATCAATACCAAAGTCTCATGAATTCATAGATCAATGCTTCAAAGTTGAGCAAACCAGGGAGTTTTCTCCTTGGACAAAGGAGCTCTCCAAAAACCTAAACTAAAAGAATTGTCTTCTGTACAAAGTTATCTAAAAACCTAGAAAACTAGCAAAATATATAGCCTACGAAACTTAAAGGAAAAGATAAAGAAAATAAGGATAAAAGAAAAGCCGAGGCGGTGCTCGCTGACAGGCAAATCCGCGCCCGCGGGTACTGTTCCACGCCCGCGGATATTCAACAGACAGTCGGGCGTCCCAGGAAGGATTCCGCGCCCGCGGATATTCTCGCAGCGTCACCTTTGGAGGCTGTTTTGACCATCTTCGAGTGGAAATTTGGCCTCGGACATAGAAACACGAAATGTAGCCCTTCGAGTTAGCTTTCCAATGGCGCAATAATCACCTCGATTCAATAACCATAGCTCACAAACGAAGCCTCGCAAGACAGACATGTCAAAAACAACTCCAAAACTCTAGAATCTTCTCTTTTCTTGATCTTGTGTCTTCGGCCTTGTATCTTCAATTACACAATAATACTAGCCTAAACACTCAAATATGATCCTAAAACACTCTAATTTAATGCATACAAATATCAGTGTATCACGTAGTTCTTTTGTGAACTTCATTTTATCTTGACCTTTTGAATTTGTGGTCGAATCACATAAGCTAAGGTAGGCCAATATCTTATAAGAGTATATTCTTGTTGGCTCACCCTTTAAATTATTTCGCATTGGTAGATCACCCTTTAATAAGGCCATTTTCATCGTGCATACGTCATTTAAATTGACATGCAGATTGCAATTACCATGACTTTATAAAGCATAGACTTAGAATTGAATTGCTTAAATGTTATTTTCTTCAGGGTCATGGGATCATAAACTCACTTAAGTCTTCATACGCATGTGTATGTACATGATTGATCATTATGTGTATAAATGTACATATATGTATTTGTTTCCACGCAGGGATGTTATATGTACGTACACATTTTTTTAATTTGGTTGCCTATGCATAGAAAGTGTCCACCGTGAATTTTACATGATGAATCACATCTCTCTCTTGTAAATTAAGATATGTGCATGCATATAGATTTTTATATTAATTGGACCTTCATTTATAAGCCCATCAAAAGGGTTCTTATTTTTACTTAATTAATTAAACTAGCCCAAAACATAACCTCGGCCGCAATCTGACTTGTGTTGATCGGGCCTCCGCTGGAGCGAGGGTCTCAAAAATACATTTATATCAAGATCCCATTGAAGTATAGGGTCAAGTTCGAACACGAGGAGATGTTATCGATCATGTGCCAACAATGGTTTAACTAAAACAAGGGAAACGAAAGAGAAAAGACAAACAGGGGGCTAGGATCGAGCCTGTCAAGCTCGATCCCGAAGGGGGTTTGGTTCGAACATGCAAATTGGGAGGTGTTCTTGGCTAGGAACGTTCGATCCCGAACCAATTGGTTCGATCACGAGGCACTTGGATTTTTGATCAACGAATAACTAAGGTGATCTCGGGGTTTAGGGGCTTGATTCTAACCGATTAGGCTCGTAATCCTCCATTCCACTTCAATGAGTACTAGATCTAGCGGATCGAGAGGCTTTCACTTCGTCCGAACCTCTCTACACGTTTACCTCATGATCTGTAACACCCCTAAATTATCTCGGGAATGTCACACGCCAATGACCTCGGATTTTAACGTCCGAAGCCACCCAAGGCTTTGCATCAGTTTTAAATTTTTGTAAAGATGTCTATGAAATCATATAAATGAACAATAGCGGAAGACTTTTGAAAGTAAAATCAATTTATATTCAAACATTCTTTCACCAATAAAACTTTCATGAACAATACGAAAAATTCAACGGAAGATTAACCAAAACTATTCCGTATAAAAATCAGTTTTCCTTAATGAAATGAAACAAAACTACAGATAAAACCTTCTTGTATAGTATCATGGGCTCCATTCATCATCACCTTGAGTGCTCTTGGAATGACTCTAGCTGCTTGCTAATACCTGGTACCACAAGTGGTCAGCCCTCAACGGGGTCAGCTAGGTCGACTCCAATATTATATAGGTCAAAGTATTTAATTAAATCATAACTATTATTATAGTGATGTACATTTTAAAAATATCTAATGCACTTTACCTTACGTCGAATCTTTCCTAGCAAACATCATACACTTTTAATGAATTTCTAAACTAAGAATAAAATAAACATAACAACAAGCACAAAGATTTAATCCAAGATACTAATAACGGTAGTCAACACTAAGCTAAGTTCTTTATGGTGCTTACTCGCACTTATCTTTTAATGACCACACATATACACATAGGGTTGCAATTTTTAAACCATCGAGGCTCTTACGTCCTGATGAGTGGGCTTATACGTCCCAAAAGATCGATTCCGGAATTTCAAAGAGCACTAGCTAGGTGCTACACCCCTCATATTCGGATGAGACGGGCAGGGTCATGACCAACATTAGGGTTTAGGACCATCCTAATGCGAATGTTATAAAGAGGCGTCCAGAGCAACTATGGCTCACTCCCCTGGGTACTAAGCTAATCCACAACAAGTCTTAATCGAGACGATAAACACACAAATCCACAGTCATCAAGACCTAAACAAAACTAGCGCAACCTAGCAATAATAACATCTAAACGAGAATAACAAGGTCCTCATTTTAACGTCAAGCACCTATATTATGTCTTCAGTTATTGATTTTGGTCTTGACTCACTGTATCATACTTTAAGCTCCAGGAAAGGGGAGGATAGTCACACAATGGACAACACCAAGCCCTCCTTGCCATTTTTACAGGCGCATTTGATAAGCCCAAGTATGAGTTCAGATGAGTTCATGACTTACTTAGTTGTAGTAACCTAATAACACAATTATTCTTGAATCTATTTTTATTAGAGAGTATAACTAAATGCTTATGCAAGTTCATTCATGGTTATATTTCCATCAAAATTAATATGTTTATGCATGAATTACAATACACATAATCACATCAATCAAGAGAAACAAACATGATTATTAGACTCTTCACACAAATCAAACAATTGACTTAGCCGAGCAAGTATGAGAACTTGCCTTAGATTTGAATATGACATTCAAGATTCGGAAATTTGCTTATGGACTTCATCATCTCGAAGATTTGATATCGCCTTTAATGCCGAAAGACGATGCACTAGAAAATGCGGAAAAGTTTAATTAATTGGACAAATCAATTAAACGGACCAATATTCATTAATATTATATACTTCAATAAATATAATCCATATATTTATTAAATAATTTTAATAATTAATTTATTGAATTGATTGAGTCAAAAATATACCGAACGGAGCGGAAATGTGATAGAAGGGGTCGTCTTCAACTTCACGAACATTGGGTCGGGTCGGCCTCGCGGGTCTGTGCAACACCTTCTCGGTTTTTGGCTTGCTGGAGGCGCTACAGACCACGAAATGGAGCGGGGCCGGAAGCGTTGGAACCGTGACTTCGAGATCTTTCTAATTATATAAAGTGGAGAGAGAACAACCCCAATTAACGAGGCAGTTCGGACAGAACAATGTGTGCAGTCAAGCGAGATTCAAGTGGCTCGTTCTCCCTTGTCATGAATCGGTTCGAGGCGTATAACGTATTGTTGGAACCGTCTCGATGTCTAGAATATGCTGGTTTAAAAAGATCGTAAAAAGGTGGAGATACGAGGAAGATATCACCGAAATACTGACACGAGTCATGCTTTGTTTTTCTGGGCAGATCCGTGACTTTCAATCGGGATTTTGGAAGGCTTAGGGCACGAGAAAATTAATGGGTGCATAGTGTTTTCGAAAGGTTTTGCATGAGGATTCCGAATATGGCTTCAATTTTACGATTGGATTCACGGTTTGGGAGAAAACTGAGTTTGAACAAGAAAGACGCATTCTAGGGTTTCAGTTGAATGTGTGCCAAATTCGAGCAAAAGAAACGCCTATATATAGGGCTTTTGATTCGTAGGGCTCAAGCAAAGGAAGATCTCCAACTTCCTTTTAGATATTGGCCACAATCGTGACTTAATTTGATCTCAAAATCCGTTTTGAATGGATAAGGGAAGAGGAGTTGAAAATGGAAAGATTTTCTAGATCTTTTTCCAAAAAAAAAAAAAATTATACACAATCTTTTTATAATTTAAGATTGTATTTTTTTATATACCCATACTCTTACCCATAAAAATAATAAATTGATTTTATTAATAAATAAAAAAAATGATCTCTCCTTAAAATGTGATATATTAAAATAGATAAGAATTTTATAAATCGAACAAAACATTACTTCTCTTAATCTTTTGAAACATAGAAAACATTGAATTTACTAAATATAATAAAATAATACTTTTTAATTTCGTTATCATATTAAAACGAAATTAAATGATCATCCCTTTATTTTATTTTTTTAAGACTTATAATTTATAAATATGACCTTTTGTGTAAGGTCCCCGTATCCAAGTATAAGTTATTTGCTAATCAAATAATACGGTAATAGTTTTTTTTTTGTGATGCCACATATATTTATTTTAAAACAAAATATTAATTATGAGAAATTACATAAATACCCTTATAGAAAAGTAGGGTTATTACATGATCGATTGACTTTCGCTTCTTCCCTTCGAATCGAACCTTGCAATTAGAGCTTTTCACTTTCGCTACTTCGCCAATTACAAGGTGATAGGGGGTGGTTCCACACTCGGAAGAGGGCCCTAGGGTCTCAAAAATACATTTATAACACGACCCCGTTGTAGCATAGGGTCGAGGTCGAGCACTAGGAACCATTGATAGGCTTTGACAATGATTGAAACACACAAAAACAAAACAAAGCAAAGGAGACAGGAGCTCCGACCGAACTTGTGAGGTTCGGTCCGAACTGGAAGAGGTTCGGTTGGGACTGACACACAGCAGGTAGCTCGTTCCGAACCTATGAGGTTCGAACGAGGGCTCGGTTTTTGGGTTTTTCAAAGGATTAAGGATATGATCTAAGGGTAGGGGTTTAATCTACTCCCTAGCATGCAAACCACACACAATTCCACTCAATTCATGCATAGAAATCCAAGGATCGACATCTATCGCAATCAATCTAGCATAGATCGGTCGACTATCGTAAACCTAAGGCTATCTAATCACTCTCATGGCCATAGATTATCCACTATCGCTTCAAATCCACCAATTGATCCTTGTAACCACCTTTTCTCTATCGGTACTTCGGTATTTACAAGGATCACTCCTCAACTATCGTTAAGTGATCAAATCTAGAGCAAATTAGACATGGAATTTAACAATCAACTCATGGAATGTGCATAGCAAGCATGTAGGGAGGGGGATCTCACCCCATCCCCTAGATCCAAGGGGATCTACTCACAAATCATCACACAAATCAACCAAATAAAGCAAATCACACAAAATCTCATCATCAAAGGCAAAATCAAAGCTAGATAAAAGGAGAGAATGATTCACTTACAAAATCCAAGCTAAATCCACTAAGAGAATTCCAAAAATAGACTCTAGATCTTCACTTGAGGAGTATCTTCTTCTCCAAGCTATAAAACCACAATTTCTCTCTAATCTCTCTATCTCCCACTAAAAAAATGATATAATCCTAATCTCTCTCTCCCCACTGCCTCCTCCCCGAATTATCTCTCCATAACAACCTTATATATGTTCCTAAGGAGTAGATGTACAAGATTGCCCTCGAATGGAGAAAGTCGGTCAGCGCCCGAACCGGCCCGGTTCTACCTCCCCAGGTTCGGTCGGCTCTGCCGCCTCAACTTCTTTGCAACACTTCGATCCGAACTTGATTGTTGCTCGTTCTCAGCTCATTCCAGCCTTCTTCTCCACTCTGCTAAGAGTCTTCTTGCCTCTCCTTGGTCCTTGCTTTCTCCTTGGTTGTTCTTCACTTTGAATGCTCATGAGAATCCTCTTGAAATGCTCTCCAACTTGCTCCAAAACCCTACAAAGACACAAAAGAACTAGAGTAGCTTTCGAACTTCAAAGAAACTCGAAAACTTAACTAAACCAGAAGAAACAAAGGAAGAAATGAAAGGAAAAGGACTCAAGGACACACAAAACAAACCTACAAAACTATACAAAAGAGCGGATATCAAAACACCCTATACTTAAGCTTGCTTGTCCTCAAGCAATAACTTGAATTCAAAACCTCAACATGAT
This sequence comes from Fallopia convolvulus, assembly GCA_964016875.1. NCBI lineage: Eukaryota > Viridiplantae > Streptophyta > Magnoliopsida > Caryophyllales > Polygonaceae > Fallopia > Fallopia convolvulus. Next base: position 120,054 of record OZ024735.1, read on the forward strand.
GTTCAAGTAAAGCTATAGGTCAAAACACATTTTCAAGCACATTATGAATCCATAAGCAAGCAATCAAACGTCATCATATGTGTATGCAGGCTTCAAGTCAAGATCACTACCACCTAGCCTCACTTTAGGGAAATGAAATCAAATCACAACTCTCAAATGTGTCTATGGATAATGCAACATGAAATGCATCTCTCCACTCATACCTTGCACAAAATCTACTTTCATCATTGAAGATTATATTACCAATCTCTCTACCTAGAGATGTCATAGCAAAACCAATATAAGATGAACTTGGGCTCAATGGAGATTCTCATAGAGAATTCCATTCGGCCGGGTTGTAACGGGGCTTGGTATTTCATAAGGGAAGGAATTATTTGTCTATGTGGTGCTCAAACCGGGAAACGAACAACCTAAAATACTCACCATCATCACCAAACCACATCTTACTACTCTCACCAAACATATCAACAATACACAAGCTCAAACCCACTTTTAACCCACATTTCCCTTACTTAGCATCTCAACACTTAGGACTTTGATAGCACTTCTTCTCTTTTATGAACATTTTTTTTATTACTACAGGAGGACCGATCGAACCATATGAGTTCGGTCCGAACCATTACAAGTTCGTTCTCTGCCTCTGTTTTTCTTTCTTTTCAACACTTGCAATCACTTCCCAAATCCATCACTTTCCCCTTAAGAGATGCACTACCAACAAATGTGTTTCCCAATTTTAGACCCCCACTCTTTATTGTCCCACAACAACCTTCACTAGCCACTCAACTAAGTTTGAATCCCGCTTATGGTCAAGCTATCATCGGCTACGTCATGCATTTTGTGGAGCTCCAAATAAAGAGGTCTATAAGGCTAAACGGGGCTACAAATCAAGGATTAACGTAGGGTAGGATAAGGAACATTTATGTTTCTAAAAACATACAAGTTCAATCTCAATATTAGCATGCATGATCATGTCTCATAGCGGCTTCAAGAAATAAATATGCACCTCAATGACAAAGAGATTAGGACACAAGAGGGTACACTCACAAAAAAGAGATGGATATGCAAAGAAATCATCCCTAAAGGCCACAAATCATATCTCACTAGGTACTCATGCTAGGTAGCAAATAATCCAACTCTTAGCACACATGCTCAACATAGATTGCAAATCATGGATCATACATAAAAGCAACATCACAAGACTTAGCTAAACTATCCAAAACATGCCATGGAATTATATGAAATCAAGCTATTAATTTTCATCATTGGACACTTAAGATGGGGGTTTCTTCAAATCCAAAACAAAAACAAACAAAAGACTCAAAATCTTTTTTTGCAAACTTTTTCTCAACTTTTTTCAATTTTTTTTTGGATTTTTCAACAACTAGCACAACCAACAAAACAAACAATTAATCATCAAATCAAAAACAAAGACTCAAACAAAGACTTAAGATGAAATCATGAGCAACTACACCCTACCCCATACTTAAACTTTGATGTCCCCATCAAATGAAAACAACAAAATCATAAGAGAAGAGTTAAGAATACTCACAAAATCATAGAAAGGAGACAAGATGGATGGAGCTCAATCATAAGATGGAGGTGGGCGCCAATACATCACATGCAAGCATAATTCCAAATGTTCTTCAAATTCAAAATTCCAATCTAGCAAATCCAAACTCAATCCAAAATTAAGTCAAGCATTATGAATTTGAGGAGTTAAGAGTTAGATTCACATACCGAAACCTTGAAAAACTTGAAAGAACAAGTGAAATTTGAACTTTGGAGCACTAGATCTCAACAATGGAGGAAGGGGTCCGACCTAGGTTTGAATTGGTTCGAAATAGGTTCGAAAATCCACTAGATGATGGTGCAAGCTTGGATCGAGGGTGAGACGAAGTGATTGAAGGAATTTCCGGGCAATTTGTAGTGGATTTGGGTTCGGAACGATCTTGGAGAGAGTTGGGAGCTTTTGGAAAGGTTGGCAATGGTGGAATGAAGAAATGGGGGCTGTTGTCTTCCTAAATGAAGAAGGAGAAGACCTATAATCATTAAGGGTAGAAGTGGAAATAGCAAAGTGAGCATCAAACCGGCGACCGAACCGCCGACCGATCCAACCGGGTTCGGTCCGAACCGGCTGGGACATTTCGAACTTCCATTCATTACCTTACCTTGTGTAGCTCGAATTAGGCTCGATTCCTCCATTTGTAAAGACACCAAATCAACATTCCACACCTACAATCACTCAACAAACATATCTTCCCAAGAAAATCTCCACAAAAGAGCTAAGAGAGGGGTTAGACAAGATCAAAAACCAAGCTAAAAACTAAGAAAATCTAACTAAAAATTATCAAAAAGAAACTACTAACTCGGGTTGCCTCCCGATGAGCGCTTCTTTAACGTCATTAGCTTGACGACTTACCCTCTCACTCATGGTGGAAAGTATGGGTTGGAACTCACTCCAAAGTTTGACTCTCCATAGAACTTTTCAAAATCTCCAAACCACCAACTATAAGCTTTCCAAACACTTGCCTCATTCTCATCATAGTGCCTTGGTGACCATTGCTTGTCCCAAACACTTTCCTTCCATCCATTAAGAAAGTAGGATCCTCCATCCACATCATGATGCTCATTCTTCATTCCTACATCATTGTTAGTATGCAAAATCCAAGGGGGATCCAAAGAATCACTCTCCTTAACATCATGATAAGCATAATCCAAAGAATCATGAGATGAACAAGAATAGTAATCCGAAATCATAGCCATATATGAATCAAGATTGAACTCACCTTGGCTTCTCGAATCAATGGATGAGCTAGATTGAATGAACTTTGGTCCGGGATCATCTTCTTGCACCTTGAATTTCTCTTCTTCAAGAATTATAGGAGAGACGTTCAAGCTAGAGTCTCTAGGATCATCTTGCACTTTGACTTCTTGCACTTTCACATCCTCAAAGACCTCGCTCTCCTTGGAGCTTAACTCCTCTAACCTCAAAATCTCAAGAGCATCCGGTTCATTAAGAGCTTTATTAAACCGGAATTCCACCTTCTCATTCCCGATCTTAAAAGAAACAAGACCATTCTTAACATCAAACCGGGCTCCGGCGGTAGCTAGGAAAGGTCTTCCCAATATGATAGGGTCATGGGGGTCCTCGGGGATGTCCATGACTACAAAGTCAGATACTTGCCAATTTGGATTGGCACATCATCAACAATCCCGGTAGCTCTCACACTTGAACCATTGGCCATGATCAAGTTCACGTCGGCCGGTTCTATTGGACTCAACTTAGCCTTTTCCCAAATGGATAGGGGCATGAGACTTACACTAGCCCCTAAGTCACAAAAAGCTTTGAATTTGTGGGATCCGATCCCAATGGTAATAGCAAATCTTCCGGGATCTCCAAGCTTTTGAGGAAGCTCTAATGCCTTGACTTCATCTTGCATGTCCACAATGGACCTCTTCTTGCTCAATATCTCCTTGAGAAACTTAGAATAAGCGGGCATCTCGCTTAGGGCTTCGGTGAATGGAATAGAAATGTTAAGCCCTTGAAGAAGCTTAATGAACTTCTTATACTTGCTCTCGGTTGCTTCTTTTGACTTCTTGAGCGGATAAGGAAGAGTTTTAACTTGAGTGGAAGTAGGCTTCGAAACAACACCTTCATGTGAAGACTCACTCACCATTCCAGGGGGCACAACCGAACCAGAAGTGGGTCCGGTCCGAACCTGATCAGGTTCGTTCTCTTCCTCTGCATCCTAGAGAACATCGCGCACGAACTGAGGTGGGGTCGGTCCGAACTGATGTTGGTTCGGTCGACCTTGCTGGATACTCTCTTCCGGCACTTTTGGTGGGGTCAATTCCTTGCCACTTCTTAACGTCACGACTCTAACTTCCCCATTAGCAGCATTACCTCTCGGATTCTCCTCGGGTCGGCCCGGGAGTTGACCTTGAGCTCTTGGCATTTGATTAGCAAGTTGGACAAGTTGGGTGTCTACTTGCTTTCGCCAAGCACCAAACTCATCAAACTTTCTATGAATCCCATTGAAGCCATCTTGCATTACTTGCATCCATGGAGGTTGCTCTTGAAAACCCGGAGGCTTGTAAGGTGGGACTCTTGGCTCTTGTGGTGGTTGATTGTTGTAGCCACCTTGAGGATAGAAGTTGTTGCCACCCCATCTTTGATTGTTGCCTCCTTGATATCCTCCTCTAACTCCTCCATAAGAACCTCTCAAATAGTTAGCTTCCTCAATTGACTCCGCCATCCGCACTTGTTGAACATTAGGACAAACATTGGTCCCATGAGCATAGGAACCACATTCACCACAAGCTTGTGCGGATGACTTGTAATAATTCACTTGCTTCTTCAACTTGTTATTCTCATCAATGAGGAATTGGAGCTTGACCTCTTTATCAACATCTTCACTTTTCGGATCATAGAGCTTCTTCTCTTGACTTGGAACCTTAGCTTGATGGTTCCCATACATCGAGTCATAGTCGGAGAGCTTGTCTAAGAGAGCCCAAGCCTCTTCGGGAACTAGCTCAATGAAACCACAATCGGTGTGCAAGTTGAGTCTCTCTTTTGTTGATGCATTGATGCCTTGGAAGAAAATGTCTTGAAGCACATAGGATTGTTGTCCATGAGTGGGGCATTGCCTCAAGAGATCTTTGAAACGCTCCCATGCCTCGTGCAAGGCTCATTAGGAAGTTGATGAAATGAGGTAATCTTCTTTCTCAACTCGGTCGTCTTGGATGGCGGAAAGAATTTCATCATAAAAGCATCATGTAGGGCCTTCCATGTGGTGATAGACCGGGATGGCAAGCTCTCTAGCCAATGTAACGCCTTGCCACTCAAGGACCACTTGAATGCCTTGAGAAGAACATACTCTAGAACTTGCTCATCCGTAGCAATTGTGTCGCACAAGTCCACAAACTTGTTGATATGCTCAATTGGACATTCCGAAGATCGTCCTTCAAATTGCTCCTTCTTGATAAGAGAGATGAAGTGCGTCTTGATTTCGAATCCTCTAGCAACTTCGGAAAGAATGATATCGGGCTCGGGCACACGAAGCTCGGGATGCATATATTGCTTAGCATTCCGAGGGATCGCATTGAGTTGAGCCTCTACTCTTGCTCTCTCTTCTCTTTCACGCCTAGCCAAGGCGGCTTGATTATCACACTCCACTTGCATACGAGCCATGGCGGCTCTCAACTCTTCTAGCTCTCTAACTTGATCTTGAGCTTCCATCGTCTTCTTCTTTCTCAAACTCTTCAACAACTTTTTCGGCTCACTCTCAAAGATGATCTCAAAGGTTCCACGTGAGGAACGAGATCGCATACACCTACCAAGACAAAGACAAAGAAAACCAAATCAAACAACACAAGGGGCTTGGGCTATTCCCTCACCCTAAACCAACTACAAAACACGAAAAACAAATCAATCAAAATCAACGCCTATGCAAATAGTTCCCCGACAACGGCGCCAATTTTTGATAGGGGGTGGTTCCACACTCGGAAGAGGGCCCTAGGGTCTCAAAAATACATTTATGACACGACCCCGTTGTAGCATAAGGTCGAGGTCGAGCACTAGGAACCATTGATAGGTTTTGACAATGATTGAAACACACAAAAACTAAACAAAGCAAAGGTGACAGGAGCTCTGACCGAACTTGTCAGGTTCGGTCCGAACTGGAAGAGGTTCGGTTGGGACTGACAACAGCAGGTAGCTCGTTCCGAACCTATGAGGTTAGAACGAGGGCTCGGTTTTTGGGTTTTTCAAAGGATTAAGGATATGATCTAAGGGTAGGGGTTTAATCTACTCCCTAGCATGCAAACCACACACAATTCCGCTCAATTCATGCATAGAAATCCAAGGATCGACGGCTATCGCAATCAATCTAGCCTAGATCGGTCGACTATCGTAAACCTAAGTCTATCTAATCACTCTCATGGCCATGGATTATCCACTATCGCTTCAAATCCACCAATTGATCCTTGTAACCACCTTTTCTCTATCAGTACTTCGGTATTTACAAGGATCACTCCTCAACTATCGTTAAGGGATCAAATCTAGAGCAAATTAGACATGGAATTTAACAATCAACTCATGGAATGTGCATAACAAGCATGTAGGGAGGGGGATCTCACCCCATCCCCTAGATCCAAGGGGATCTACTCACAAATCATCACACAAAATCTCATCATCAAAGGCAAAATCAAAGCTAGATAAAAGGAGAGAATGATTCACTTACAAAATCCAAGCTAAATCCACTAAGAGAATTCCAAAAATAGACTCTAGATCTTCACTTGAGGAGTATCTTCTTCTCCAAGCTATAAAACCACAATTTCTCTCTAATCTCTCTCTCTCCCACTAAAAAATGATCTAATCATAATCTCTCTCTCCCCACTGCCTCCTCCCCGAATTCTCTCTCCATAACAACCTTATATATGTTCCTAAGGAGTAAATGTACAAGATTTCCCTCGAATGGAGAAAGTCGGTCAGCGCCCGAACCGTCCCGGTTCGGTCCGAACCTCCCCAGGTTCGGTCGGCTCTGCCGTCTCAACTTCTTTGCAACACTTCGGTCCGAACTTGATTTTTGCTCGTTCTCAGCTCGTTCCAGCCTTCTTCTCCACTCTTCTAAGAGTTTTCTTGCCTCTCCTTGGTCCTTGCTTGCTCCTTGGTTGTTCTTCACTTTGAATGCTCATGAGAATCCTCTTGAAATGCTCTCCAACTTGCTCCAAAACCCTACAAAGACACAAAAGAACTAGAGTAGCTTCCGAACTTTAAAGAAACTCGAAAACTAAACTAAACCACAAGAAACAAAGGAAGAAATGAAAGGAAAAGGACTCAAGGACACACAAAACAAACCTACAAAACTATACAAAAGAGCGGATATCACAAGGCTCGTTCTTCGGCTTTTGCTCCGGAATAAGCTCGGATGTAGAGAGAAATCTAGATCTAGTGACTCAAATTCATGGAAATGGGATCATACAAGCTCAATTGAGCTAGATCAACGCCCCATCCTCAAGATCTAAGCGATCTACTCACACAACATGGCAATCAAGCAACAAAAGTAAAAATCAATCAAATCCAACATCATCCACATCAAGCAAGCAACGATTCAATAAAGAAGAAGGGTCAATCTTACAAAAACGAACTCAAACCGAGCAAATCCACTTCAATCCAAGCTAGATCTTCAAGTTTCTACTCTAACCCCTCCTCCAAGACAAGAGAGAAAGGAGTTTTCTACCAAAATTCCCCAAACTAGCCCTCTATCTCTCTCTACCCGCTCAACCCTTCCCAATTGGTGTGATCCATGTTATGATCAGATTTTGATGCCCCCTAAGATCAGATTCTAACCAACTATATATACCCCACATGGATTAAATGGAGTTTCTAAATAAATCCCGGAAAATCAAGCTCACGTGGCACTGGCTCGAAGCAGAGAGGTTCGATCCCGAACCTTGTCAGGTTCGATCGCGTCAGATGCCTGAACTTTCCGTTAGTGGCTCGTGCACGAACCTAGGTGGCTCGAACACAGGCTCGATCCTGGCCTTGTTGACTTGATTTCTTCTTGAATCTTCATGGGATTGCTTCCTTCTTTGCTCCATCCATTTTCCTTATGCTCTTGGGTCTTCAAGCCTCCATCCAAGCTCCATCTATCCTTGCGTTTGCCTCCAAAAAAACCTACAAAAATCAAACAAAAGAGCATAGCTTCCAATTTCAAGAGAAATAAGGAATCTAAGCTAAAAGACTCAAGAATCAAGGAAAATAAAGGGAAAAAGACTCAATCTAACCTATAATTGACACTCTAAACCTACCCAAAACAAAAGACATCATGTGTTAGGCGGCTTGAATAAGCTTAGACTAATTTATCAATTTGAGGAAATCAAATCTGAACAAAATATCTTCTTTTGGTGTTACATAGATAAAGCCCCATCAAAATTAGATTAATTATAACTTTTCATAATTAAATTTAAATTGAGAGGATTGCCGGTTTAGAACCAGTTCTTCAGAAGAAAGTTGACAAACTTCAATCGCTCATCCACCCTTCATCTCAGAAGATCTCAAATTAACAGGTTTGAACTTTCATTAATCCCCTTTTTCATTAAAGATCATTCTAAATGATGCACTTTTAAAATCAAACCCTTTATATTATACTTTGGGTCGCTGACACAGTTATGAAGACCACCACTACAATCTAATCATAATTTCTTTCTTTGATCTTAATTTAATTCAAATTGATGTAAAATTTCCCTTGGACTCAAATCCATGCGTCACCATGTATATAGTTGTTTCCTGTCATACATGAGCACTTATGTATATATATATATTTTAAGTTCCCATCCATGTGTTGTTGTGCACAAGTCAATATTTTGGTCATATGCCGAGTATAAAGAGGATCCTTTTTTTTAAGTGGACGATTAATGACTCTATATTTATATAACGAGTCTCATATTCCCGAATTCTCAACCATCAAATATATATGAGTATATATGAGGGGTTTTCGTTGTGACAAAATTTCGACATTATAACGGCATATCAAACGTTTAAATTGTGCCGTGTTCGGATCCATTCGGTTCCTCCCAGGCTATAACATTAACCATATATAATATTATGAAAATTTAATGCACGTGGTGTTTGGATCCATCCGGTTCCTCCCAGGCCACAACATTAACCATATATAATATTATGAAAATTTAAGATGAAAACGAGTTTTGGGATGTGGTGTTCGGATCCATCCGATTTCTCCCAGGCCACAAAACCAAGTTTTAGAACAAGTTTTTAAAGAGTATTAGAATGCATGTACTACCTTTCTTCAATTGCTACGTATGAACTGATTTGAAGAATAAAGTTTATGTACTGCAACGTGAGTTTTCCTCTGTTTGATTTCTTTGTTTGTGTTTGTTGTCAAGGTTTTGTTGTTCTTTTCTTGCAGGAACGTGGGCTATCTTTTGGGAAATTTTTATGGTGGTCACCGGCAAGTGCTAACAACAGGGATCACATATATACTAGTGGCTGGGTCTTTGGAAGGTAGTTTATTAACTACTCCAATCCAACCGTCCCTCTCCCTCCATTTTCTTTCTGTTTTTTTTTTGTTTTCTTTTTGAATGGGATGAAGACTAATACAAACCGTCTCCCTCACCGGCATACACGTACGATCCATTTTAAGAAGCTTGTACATATGCTTTATTTTTATGTATGTGACGTACCCAATTACCCCTTAAGCCATTTATTACTTTTGAAAGAGGCTTATATATTATCTCATGGGGATTAAGGGATTTTCTTGAATTTTTATGGTAAACAGAGACCCCCGAACTTTGGACGTGTGAAGAAATGAACGCTTGCAAAGTTCGAACTTAAGTACTACATATGTTTATTGGATTGAAGCACCATATGTGCCTCCCAAGAAGTATGCTCAAGGAAGGGCTTAATTTTATTAATGGTTCGAAGCATGGTCGTGGAAGATATTTTTCGACTATCGATATTGTGTGGGTATATTTCGAAAGAATGTTTTCGAAATATTATTTTGAATTGGATATATGTTTTGGCTCAAAAGTTTAAAGGCTTAAAAGGCTAAATTGCGGTATTTGAGAGTTTTCTTGTGATGGACAATAGTTTATTTTGAGGTTTTAATGTCAAAAGGTTTGTGCTTTATGGCTACCTTTGAAAATGACTTTTGGGTTAAACCAAGAAACTTGGTGGCTATGTATGTTTTTTTATAGGGGGCTTTGAATGACCACACATATATATAGATGAAGACCATCAATTAATTTAATCTCTATCCCATTGTTAAGGACAAGAGTGTTTATAAAGATATGAATCTTTTTGGCTTGGGAGAGAAGAAAATTTTGAGGCAATTATCAAAGGGCTTCATGGAAGGAAGATTTGGTTTTGAGGACTTGTTTGGACCGGTCACAAATTTTGGACATGATGATCCAGAGCACGAAATTTTGTCATATACAGACCAATTTATTTTTGTTTCTCTTTTTGAGAACATCTTTTGTAGATGAATTATGATTTGATTCTTCTCTCTTATTTGCCTTGTATAAAAGGCTAGCAAAATATAGTGTGCATATATTTTCGGGCCATATATATCTCATATAGTCAATATAATCATTAAATGACTGTAAGATATGAGAATTTGATCTCTTCCTCTATTCTTTTATTTGTAAGGAAGAAGATGTCTTGTTTGTTTATGTGGCTGCATCTTGCACATTGAATGACCAGATTGCCTACGTACCCCCTTTGTGAGGGATCAAGCCGACCGTAGTTCGTATGTGAACCATTTTGGTATTTTCAAGTATGTGCATCAGAGAACAAAATCCAAACCCACCTTCTAGGAAGGGTTCTTTGAATATAAATCGGCCCAACTATCATTTGCACTTTTTATACCTTTTTGTATGCATCATTGGGTAATTAGAACCCACCTTCTAGGAAGGGTTGCTCAAATTGCCTAGACAACTTTTTTTGCATACATTGGATTTCTATTTTAGTCTCAATTTATATCTTGAGGTTTGCGAATGGATTCGATATACATTGAACTTGACATCGAATTTCCTACGTACCCTTATTGGGATAAAGTCTTGACGTAGTTCCGTGGAAGTTATTAGCTATCAAGCTTTCTTGTAATGCTTGAATCTTAGCTAGTTGAATATTGGCACCCTCATTTAGATTAGAGAAGGGGCCATTTGAAGACGAGTTGTAGACTCCAACACCATCTTCATTATTTATTCTGAAAATGGGATATGTCATCAACTTATTGACGGTACCCCCTGCCATTCACCTTTTAGGTGTATAAATATTTTGAACCTTTCTTAGAAGGTTTAAGATATTAGTCTTTTGAGATTTTTTCTCATCAAGGGCTGTATCGCTATTCGAAGAACCATCCTCTAGAGGCTCCTCGTGGAGACACTCTTTTTTTAAGTTTAGTGTTACCCACTCGAGTTAGATGGACTCCTCTCTGGAACTGGTCACTTAAATTGTTTTTCTCCTTGTGCATCTTTTTTTTAATACTCAACTTGGAGGACTTAAACCAAGAGTTGTTGAGCTTTTTTGTATGTACTCGTACATGTTTGTCACTCCTGGCTATTATCTTTGTCGCCATCATCACTATGGGAAGGCAACTTCTTGACGTTTGAGTTTTACATGGACTCATATTTTGTCGTCTGTGAAAATTTGGCATGTAAGCGCATTCCCGTGTAGCTTGGTCGTCACGATCCAACATAAACCACATGAATCTCGCAATTGGAGCATGAATCAACTTGGAGGAGAAATATCAACATTCTTAATAACCCTTGATAATGTGTTGGGTATTATAAGAGAAGCTTGGAGTGGGGCAATACCCTTGCAAAATCTACCCTCAAAATGGGTTTTTAACGAAGCTTTTGATTTTGTCGGTGTTACCCCCTCTCAATATCGATCCTTCTCCTCTTTCTTCATCATATCCTTTTTTACATCTTTAAGGACGCGATACTCTTATGTTGAATGATGAACGAGTCGATGACATGAAACAACTTTTCTGATAGTATTTTGTCCCACTTATAATCTTCTTGTTTTGGAAGTGTTGGTGGGTTTGACATGCATCAACTCTTTAAATATCCTTTGTATAATTATCGTCAATGGGCATCTCTCTCTCTCTCTCTCTCTCTCTCTCTCTCTCTCTCTCTCTCTCTCTCTCTCTCTCTCTCTCTCTCTCTCTCTCTCTCTCTCTCTTCTGTTTGCTTTTGAAGAGAAAGCCTTCTAGTAGATTTTTTGGCTCTTCTTTTCTTCACGAGCTTTGAAGGTGCTATTAGTGAGAAGCTTGCCCTCAAATTTGAGAAGCTTCTCCATTGGCCGACGCTCTTGTTGTTTGTGGCTTCTTGCCATCATTAATTCCCGACTTTTCTTTTCCTTGATTTTAAGTTACTGTAAGCAAATGATTTGCCATTAAGGTTAATGGAAGTCGTCATTGACTCTAGCATTCATGCCTTTTTTCCATTATTATCTCTTGCCTCACTAGCTTGGTGGCAATTGAATCATGTTTTAAATTGAGCGCATTTTACGCTCAATAATATTCACCTTTAGTACCCAAGCCTCATTGTATATTGGCTTGGTAATACCAAAATGCACCACACATTATAGGAGCAAATTGGCTAGTGGCATCCTTTTGAGATGTGCTTGTCTGCTTAAACTTTAATTGCAGTTTTCACCTTGTGATGAGGTCTTTCTGCTAGATCACCTTAATGAACGTGCTAGGTGTATGCAAAGTCCATAGTGTAGATCTTCGTTTTTTAGCTCACCATCGAGCTAAGAACGCCTTTTTGAATTTATCCCACATTTGGGTCAACTTGATGTCAGGCGATTCTTCAGTGATTGGGCAGGCTATTATATCATTACGACATTGCGTCATGTACTTCCACTACTAGTTCGAACATATATGAGCAATAAGCTCAAGTGGGGAAGCTTGGATGCCATCAAACTTGTCAATATTATTCTTTCACGATCTAAGGGATTAGGGACCAAGCCACAATGTGTAGTGTATGACTTTTTGTATCCCAAAATGGACATATTCTTTGAAGCTTGAAATCACGTCAACCTTTGACCAATGATCTCCTTGATACATTGGAGAGATGTAGGTGAACTACCAATTGGGTTTTCATCACCTGTGCTTGACTTATATTGCTCGTACCACTTCTCATGAGCTTGCTTGGCTACTTGAGCTACAAGTGGTGTCATTTGAGCATTCCACTACATTAGTTAAAGTTGTGGCGTTGGGAATGGGTTTTTTAATTCCATATGATTGCAACTGAAACTGGGTATTTTCTTTCAGAAGGTTACGGGCAAAAACTCTTTATCTTGCTGAACGATAGTTAGGTCCTCATTAAAAGGGAGAACTTATGGTTTCCTACACCAAACATCGTAACCATAACATGGAAGTGGTCAATGAATTAGGTGAACCTGTGACCATACTTACACACAAGACTTCTCTCACCTTAGTTTTTGTGAAGAGCTTAAAATAGGTTTAGACCTAGTGATTTGGGATATTAGACTTGCTGTCCTTGATGGGCCCCACTCGTAAATAGGAATTTTGAGGAACCCATATAACCGGCTTAACCTCTGAAACCTTATTAGGTCTTGACGGCTTAAAATTTGTCAAACCCTAGACCATGTGATATGTCTAAAGGTGGTTTGAAATCTGGCCATTTTTGATATCGGATTTTTTGTCCTCGGCGAATCCCTCTCTTAAGTAGAGGTCGAGGGGTTCGTACACGTTCCTTAACCTCATAAACCTTTTTTAGGTTTTGAAGGCTTGGAATTGTTTTGATAAGAGAGCATTGAATTGAGCATTCAATTCTTAGAGTTGCTCTTCTATGGTAGTAGCATCAGTAACTAAAACTGGCATACTCTCTTTCTCCTCTTGTAAGATAGCAGGTGACTTTGGCTTGGTAGCCATAGTTGGAAACTCCTCCTCTTGGAAGAGTGTGTCCAAGTTCCCATATAGCGAGGAACTCTCAACTTTTTCCTCCGAATGTGCCTCAATTACAGCCGACGGTGGAGGAGATGGGGAACGTGCGACCACGCTCACAAATGACATTTCTTTCGCCTTTGACCTAGTGAAGACACCGGTATAGGCTTGAGAGTCGATTGTGTTTGAAGTCGAGCTTGTTGCTTTCGATGAGCCCTTGTTTTTTTGTAGGAGATCATAAAACTTGAGCAAGACTTCTCTCCTCTCGCACCTTTCGGGGTTGCAAGGGATTAACTATCTTAATTTTCGAGGCCTTTGGAGGAACCTCTTCAGTGAAAGAAGCCATATTGACTTCTTCGAACCTGCCTACGTAGACGGGTATTGACCCAATGGAAATATGGACCGGAGGATTAACTTGAGGGACATGAGTGGGCACCTTTGGCATTGCCAGCTAGCGAGCAGCTTCCCACAAAGTCTTGTTAGCCAAGTCTAACGCCATCGAGTTTGCTAGACAACAGGCCGTCGCGCCTCGTTTAGATCCGCTTTTTACGACCCCTTCTCCTGGGCTTTCAGGCCTTTGAGGCAGGTCGGGTAGCCTCAGGGCAAGTCTTGATGACCTTGATCATGGACCTCTGAGGGACTCCACCAATGGGCTTGATGCCACTTGTAGACGGAGTTTTGTCGCTTGTTGCTTTGTCGTTGTAAGGTTTGTTCACCCTTGGGTGGGTGAACAAACCTTACAACGCACGATTTGGTAAAGAACCTTGATCTTGCACTTGGCGTTGGAGCTCTTGTGTTTCTTCGGTGCTTGCTATATAGGCTGCACGATTTGGTAAAGAAGCTTCGGGCACCATATCAATTTGATGCTCAATGCCTCGTATTGGTGGAAGGCTCATGGGAAGTTCTTTGGGCATCACATCCTTGAAATCCTGGAGAACCTTTTGCACACTCAAAGGAAGGTTAGCAATATCAAAGTTAACATTATAAATTTCCTTCCTAAGTAACAAATAGCAAGAGAAAGTAGAGGTTGTGGCTTGTTTTGGGCGTGCCTCAAGCGCGGCCACGAGTTGTGGCGCTGCGCTAGCCATGAGCGGTCTCTTCTCCACTCCTCCTTTTGGATCATTTTTCTTCACTTTCCCCCGCACATCCTCAGGCTGTTTTGTAGCTCCCTAAGTTAGCTCATCACTGTCCAAATTTGAGCCAAAACTCCCGAGTGGTTTGGGAGAAATCCCAATTGTGCCACTTTTTGGCACCGTTGCGCCAGTGCCAGTTTTAGGCGCGCTTGCACTCGGCTCTGCGCCCATGTGTGTCTCGGCACTTGGTGCCTCCTTTGCGGCACGCTTTGCTTTGTCTCGCTCCCTGGCCTCCTCAATTGCCTTCAATTGATTTTTTCGTATTTGTTCCTACAAAACTGATTGAGGAGAAAGGGGTAGATGAGTAACTCTCCTCCTATCGTGATTAAAGGCATATTGGTTAAGAAATCCATCATTTATTACCTTCTCATCTTATAACCAAGGGCGACCAATAAAAATATGAGTATAATCCATGCTAGCAACATCACAAGTGATAGTATCATGATAATTCCCAATTGAAAACATGAATGTACATTGGTGAGTAATCAAGTTAGAATCACCGGAGTCAATTCCATTAATACTAAAGGCGGTTCTTCTAGGTGTAGTTTCCAAGTTAAGAGCATCAACCACCTTTCTATTAATCAAATTACAACAACTACCGCCATCAATAATAACACTAAGGACTTGATTATGTACCGTTTACCGTGTGTGGAAGATGTTTTCTCTTTGATCTTGGCGAGAAGATTCTTCAATGGTGAGGACTCGTTGGTTGATGTATATGCCTAAGGGTTGCTCGAACTCATCCGAGCCAATATACTTAACCTCCTCCTCGTCCTCATAATGTTTTGGCTCCTCCACTTGATTTAAACCATCCTCCTCATCGGTGCAATAGCCATTGGCGGTCAAAGACACCAATTTGGTGTTGACGCAATCCTTAGCCATGTGCCCTCTTCCTTGACATTTGTAGCACACCAACTGACTAGTACGTATAGGTGCTTAATTTTGGCTTGGATTGTTGCCTCGTTTTGCATTTTTAAACCCTATTTTAGGTGAGTTTGAAACTCCCTTTTGCTGCATAGAAGGGTTAGAAGAAGAAGGAGAAGAATTGGAATTATGATTAGAAGCATACCTTTTGGACATCCAACCTTCTCGCCTTCTCTCAAGAAATTGCTCATGAATAGCCGTGGCCGAGTGGAGCATGTCATAGAGACTCTTGTGTTGTTGAATTTAGAGTTGGTCTCTAATTGGCTTGTTTAGTCCCGCCAAGAATTGCACAGGAAGAGAGCGCGGTGAATGACGAATTGCAGCCTTTAAACTTGCATCTTCAAGCTCATTCAAAAATTGCACCGGAGTTTTCAAGCCTTGTCTAAGCATAGCCACCTTTAGCGTCATGTGCTCAATGTGCTCCTCGGGTACAAACTTCCTTCTCAATAGAAATCTAAGTTCCTCCCATGTGGTAATTGGTTCGAGCCTTCTTCTTACTTTGTCTTCACAAAGTCGGTACCACCATGCTTGGGCAACACCAATGAAGTAGATGGTCACAACCTCCACCTCTTCATCTTCTCTATACTTGAGATGCTTTAGCACATGTGTAGTGCAAAGCTCCCACTAAATGTACTTCTCGGGATCCATCTCACCATTGAATTCGGTGAACTTGACCTTCTCGTCGCGTGTTTGAACACATCTGGGATGGATTCTGGGTAAAAGAGGTCGGGCCCTGGCCACTTGGCTCGGGCTCGAGGTTTTTGGGTTTGAAAACTTCAAGAGATGAGGTCGATCCTGGGTTTAGGGGCTCGTTTCTAGTAGATCAAGCTTGTTTTCCTCCATTTCAAGACAATGAGTGCTAGGTCTAGTCGGATCGAGAGGCTTTCGCTTCGTCCGAGCCTCTCTACACATTGACCATGGGGTCGATTGGCTTTCGCTTCTCCCCTTCGAGGCAAGCCTTGCAATGGATGCCTTTCACTTTCGCTACTTCGCCAATTGCAAGCCTTGTTCCCCAACTTTCGCAAGGGAATGAGCTCAATGTAGAGAGGGAGTCTAGATCTAGGCACCCAAGGCCATGTAAATGGGGCCAACTAGCTCGATCTAGCTAGATCAAAGCCCCATCCCCCAAGATCTAAGAGGATCTACTCAAACATGAAGGCAAAAGCAACAAACAAAGCAAAATCTAAGCAATCTATCACAATCATGCTAGAACCAAAGCTAAATCTCACAAGAGGATCTTACGAAGTTTCGATCAATACAAGCTAGATCAAGTCTTCTTCTCTTCCTCTCCTCCCAAAATCGTGCTAGAACACCTCTTTCTACCCCTAGAACTCTCTCTTTCTCTCTAGAATTGTGAAGAGAGTGAAAATGAGAACGAAAATCGTGTGAAGAGCCCCCTTAATTCTGACTTCCAGCTAGCTATATATAAGAGAGGGGCAAAAGATGGAATTTCACAAAAGATCAAAAGAATCCAAGGCTGATTCGGCGCTGTTCGATGCGGGCATGGGTCGGGCCCGATCCTCAGATGGGTCGATCGCGTCAGACGCCTGAACTTTCCGGGCTCTACCCTGTGTAGCTCGAACATAGGCTAGATCACCTCTTTTCTACACTTGTTTTGCACTTGAATCTTCATACTTCTCTTCCAATATTGTTCCTTCCTTTTCCTTTGTGCTCTTGACCTCTTCCAGCTTCAATCCAAGCTTCCATAAATCCACTTCAAAGCCTTGCAAAACCTACACAAATCACACAAAAATAGCATAGTTTCCCATTCAAGGCAAAATGAGGAATACTAAGCTAAAAGACACAAAAACACAAGAAGAAAGGAATAAAAGATCTAATCTAAGCTAATAAAGACATTAAAAACACCACCAAATAAGTGGACATCAAAATACCCCATACTTAGACTTGCTTGTCCTCAAGCAATGATCATGCAACACTACCAAGTCATAATCTTCAAGTAAAGCTTATCTAAAAACATTTTAAGCACAAGTGATTGATATGCAAGCTAGAAAACGTCATCACATATGCATGAGTGTTCTAAGATTAAAGCAAGAGCAAGCTAAGCCTCACTATAGGGATGTAAATGTGTTTCCTCTCAAATGTGTTTAGGCATTAAACATGATCACTCAACTCAACTTATGCACACATCATCTTTATCATTGTAGCAATATCACCAATCTCTCTACCTAGAGTAGTCAAGACAATGCTAACAATGAAATGAACTTGGCTCAATGAAAGTCCTCAAAGAGGATTCCATTCGGCCGGGTTGTAACGGAGCTTTTGGTAATTCATAAGGTGGGAATTGTTTGGCCATGTGGTGCTTAATTCGGGAATTGAACTTCCTAAATCTCACACTCATCCCAAGAACAACTCTCTCCTCCAAATTTCAAACCAAAACTCTCTCAAATTTCAAAGCTCATCAACCCACAAAATTTTCAACTCATAATCCCACTTCATCTTCATAATAGGATTTGTTGGATTTATTATTATTATTATTATTTTTTTAGTAGAGCTTGCGGCACCTCGGGCCCGAGCCTACTAGGCTCGAACACAACCCGTTTTGCTCTTTCTCTCAATCCAACAACCCTTTACACATTTTCCACAAAGATGCACTACCCAAAACTTGTCTCCCCATTCATGCCCTTTCACCCAAAGTACTCTCCACAAAAACAACTTCAAAAGCCTCTCATCTAAGTCCAATTCCCATAAGGGTCAAGCAATATAGGCTAGGAATTATATTTTTGAGGAGCTACAAACAAAGGCTAAAGGCTAGAACGGGGCTACAATCAAGGAATAACATATGGTAGGATATGGAATTTATGGAGCTAGAAAAATATAAGTTCAAATCAATGACAACAATGCAAGATCTATTCTCATGACGGCTTCAAGAAATAGATAAACACCTCAATGACAAGTGATATAGAGCATAGATGAGCATCACACACAAAAGTAAGAGGGATATAAAACCAATGAAAAATCATCCCTTAATTGGCCAAAATAACCTCACAAAGGTTCACACATGCTAAGCTGCATCATGCTCCATCTTAAAACTCATGTGCTCAATATATCATGCAAGCTATCAAATCACACAAAAAGCAACATCATTCATGATAAGGCTAAACCATCCAAAAATATGACAAGGATTTACATGTATGCACAACCATTAGTTTTCATCATCAGACTCTAAGTAGGGGCATTTCTCAAATCCAAAACAAAACTCAAAATCTTTTTTTTTTTTCAAAATTTTCAATCATCAAAACAAACACAATCCATCAATCCAACAATAATCCATCGATTCAAACCAACCATCAATCCTCTAAACAATCCAAAACACAACTAAAAACTCAAAAGCAAACAATGAAATCATGAGCAAATACTTGAACCCCCACCCATACTTAGAAATTTGATGTCCCCATCAAATAAGGAAATCAAAAATCTAAAGCAAAGAGAAAGGATTAAGGAAAGCTCACAATTTCTTTATTCTTCGAGGCAAGGAGAAGGGCTTCACTCGGATGAGACTAGAGCCCACATGGCTCTTACCTCTTCATCCGACTCGAATTTGCTATGGAATTTCTTAACTCGGTGCCCGTTGACTTTGAAAATTTTGCCATGCTCATCAACTAGGTCGACCGCACCATGAGGGTACACGTGATGCACCACGAAAGGACCACTCCATCTCGATTTTAGCTTTCCGGGGGAAAGCCGCAATCTTGAGTTAAAGAGAAGCACTTTGTCGCCTTCATTATAAGTTTTTGGAACCAATCTACGATCATGCCACCTCTTAGTCTTTTCTTTGTAAATCTTGGAGTTTTCATAGGCCCTCAACTGTAGCTCATCCAACTCATTAAGCTCCATAAATCTCTTCACTCCGGCTTCATCTAAATCCCAATTCAACCTCTTCAATGCCCACAAAGCCTTGTGCTCTAGTTCCACCGGTAAATGACAAGATTTGCCATATACAAGATTGAAAGGTGTAGTGCCCAGAGGTGTCTTATAAGCGGTTCTATAAGCCCAAAGAGCGTTGTCTAGCTTGGAGGCCCAATCTTTTCTTGACTTTGAGACCGTCTTCTCAAGAATACTCTTCATTTGACGATTGGAGACCTCTACTTGCCCACTTGTTTGTGGGTGATAGGGAGTGGCAACCCTATGGGACACCCCATACTTAGACAACAATGACTCGAAGCTCCTTTCAATGAAATGAGACCCACCATCACTTATAAGAACTCGAGGCACACCAAATCGAGCGAAGATGTTTGATTTCAAGAACTTTTTCACCACCTTAGCATCATTGGTCCGAGTAGCTATTGCTTCAACCCATTTGGAGACATAATCCACTGCTACTAAGATATACTTGTAGGGTCCCGAAGTTGGGAATGGCCCCATAAAGTCGATGCCCCACATATCAAATAGCTCAACCTCGAGAATCCCGGTTTGTGGTGTCTCGTGCCTCCAAGTGAGGTTCCCGACTCTTTGACATTCATTGCACCTCATGATGAACTTGTGAACATCCTTGAATAAGGTAGGCCAATAGAGTCCGCTTTGAAGGATTTTTGAAGCGGTTTTGAACCCTTTAGCATGCCCTCCGGTAGGTAGAGAATGACAATGGTGTATGACACTTTCAACTTCCTCTTCGGGCACACATCTCCTAAAAATATGGTCGCTACCTTGCTTGAAGAGATAGGGATCGTCCCAATAGTAGTGCTTCACATCATGCAAAAACTTCTTCTTTCCTTGAAAAGATAATCCCGGTGGGATTTCTCCTCCTACAACAAAGTTAGCATAATCCGCAAACCATGGGGCATTTCCCCCTCTAATAGCACATAAAGAAAGAGAAGAGGTAGAAGGAGAAGGAAGATTAGAGGTAGAGCAAGAGAGAATCGAACCAAAGTTAGGGAACTTACCTTTCATGGATGAAATGGGGTTCGAGCTTGAATTGCCCTGGTCGGGCCCGAGGGACCTGCTTCTCAATTGCTCTTGTTCGATCCTGGCTTGGCTCGAGCCCAACCCCTCTTGGCTCGATCCTGGAATTCTTTTTTCGAATTTACTTACGGCACTTCGGGCCCGACCCTCCCCTTCTTCCTCAAGGTTCGAACCTGCGTCCTGACCTTCACCTCTATGCATGAGAGTTTCATCGGAGCGTGAATCATTGATAGGGACTTTTCCTCCGGGCTCCATGATGTGCTCTATGGGAAGTCTTGAGAGATGATCCGCCACAAGATTCTCCGCGCCTTTCTTATCTCGGATTTCATGATCAAACTCTTGGAGAAGGAGCATCCACCTCAACAACCCTGGCTTGGCGTCTTTCTTGCTCATTAGGTACTTCACGACGGCGTGGTCGGTGTAGACAATCACCTTGGAGCCTACCAAGTACGAACGGAATTTTTCAAAAGCAAAGACAACCGCCAAGAACTCTTTCTCGGTGGTGGTGTAGTTGCATTGTGCTTCATCAAGAGTTTTGCTAGCATAATAGATGGCATGAAGTCTTTTGTCCTTTCTTTGCCCAAGCACGGCTCCAACCGCATAGTCACTAGCGTCACACATGATCTCAAAGGGAAAACTCCAATCCGGAGAAGCCATGATAGGTGCCGACACCAAAGCCTCCCTTAACCTATGAAAAGCTTGCAAACACTCCAAAGACATCTCAAAAGTAGCATCTTTCATAAGAAGGTTAGATAGAGGCTTAGCAATTTTAGAGAAATCTTTAATGAACCTCCTATAGAAACCGGCATGGCCTAAGAAGCTCATTACATCTCTAACACAAGAAGGAGGGGGAAGTTTCTCAATGAGTTCAATCTTAGCCCTATCCACTTCAATCCCCCTACTAGAGACTAAATGCCCTAACACAATACCCTCCTTTACCATGAAATGGCATTTTTCCCAATTAAGCACAAGATTGGTCTCTTCACACCTTTCTAGCACCCTATCCAAATTAGCTAAGCATGAGTCAAATGAAGTGCCATATACGGAAAAATCATCCATAAATACTTCCACTATCTCTTCGATCATGTCCGAGAAAATGGACATCATACACCTTTGGAAGGTTGCCGGTGCATTGCACAAACCAAACGACATCCTTCTATAGGCGAATGTCCCATAGGGGCATGTGAAGGCCGTTTTCTCTTGATCGTCCGGATGAATAGGGATTTGCCAAAATCCACTATATCCGTCGAGATAGCAAAAATACTCATGTTGTGAAAGCCGTTCAAGCACTTGGTTAATAAAAGGCAAAGGAAAATGATCTTTCCTAGTCCTACTATTCAATTTCCTATAGTCTATGCACATTCTCCATTTTGTAGTAATCCTAGTAGGAACCATTTCCCCCTTCTCATTTTCCACCACCGTCATGCCTCCCTTCTTGGGAACAACATGAACGGGGCTAACCCACCTACTATCGGAAATGGGGAAAATTATCCCCGCATCCAAAATTCTTAAGATCTCCTTCTTTACTACCTCCTTCATATTAGGATTTAATCTTCTTTGGTGCTCAGTTGTTGGTTTATGATCATCCTCCATATATATCCTATGGATGCAAATGGAAGGAGATATCCCTTTAAGCTCTTCTAAGGAGTATCCTAAGGTTTTTCTATGGGTTCTCAAGACTCTAAGCAATTTAGATTCCTCTTCTTCACTAAGGTTAGCATTAATAATGACCGGTAGAGAAGAGTTAGGGCCAAGAAAAGCATACCTCAAGTCTTTCGGGAGCTCTTTAAGCTCTTGAGATGGCTCGGGCGGGGCTTGTGCTTCTTCTTTCTCCACTTTGAACACCTCTAGCATGCTCATGTCCTCTTCAAGCTCAGAGATGACAAGGTTCGAACCCTTAGACTCGGGCTCAAATGTGTGAGGCATAGGCAAAAACTTCAATGGTAATTCCTTGGTCTTCAAACTCTTTAAAGTAGACTCACATTCCATGAAGTCCGGATAGGTTTGTATCAACTTGATTTCCTCTTGGCTAGGCTTCTTTGATGAAGGTTTAAAGCAATACTCAACTTCTTTACCTCCAAAATCAAATGTGAGGAGGCCATTTTTGACATCAATGATGGCTCCTACGGTTGCCAAGAAAGGACGGCCTAGGATGATGGGCACCTCGGAAGTTTCCGCCATATCCACCACAAGGAAGTCATTCGGCACATAGAATCCTCCAATTTGGACCGGATAATCATCAATGATCCCCATGGGCTCAACACAAGACCCATCCGCCATGATTAGGTTAACATTGACCGGGGCAAGAGGGCCCATTGACGTCATTCTCCAAATAGAGAAGGGGAGAATGCTTGTGCTAGCTCCTAGGTCACATAATGCCTTGAAATTGTGAGATCCAATCCCAATGGTGATAGCAAATCTTCCGGGATCTCCCAATTTTTGTGGAAGCTCTAACGCCTTAACTTCATCTTGCATGTCTTTGATAGACCTCTTCTTGCTCAAGATTTCTTTGAGGAACTTTGAATATGTTGGCATCTCATTAAGGGCTTCGGAGAATGGAATAGAGATGTTGAGGTTTTGTAGAAGCTTGACAAACCTCTTGAACTTGTTCTCGGTAACCTCATTCGACTTCTTGCACGGGTAGGAAAGAACTTTGGAGCTAGGAGACTTCACTTGAGAATCATTTACCAAAGATGGAGAACCATTCGGAGCAAGATCTAACCTGTTCGACCCACCTATAGCCAGAGCAGGCTCGGGCTCTAGCCTCTCAAGCTCGAACACTGGGATCTGGGGACTTAGAGCAGGCTGTTCGACCCTGGTATGGTTAGGGCTCGAGGCATCATGGTTCGATCCTGCACTCTGATCCTCTCTTTCTTCTCCATAAGGCTCGGGCAGCCTTCTCCCACTCCGTAGATTCAATGCTCTAACCTCTCCATTGGCCCCATGGCCTCTCGGGTTCTCTTCCGGACGTCCCGGAAGTTGTCCTTGAACTCTTGGCATTTGATTTGCATGTTGGACGAGTTGAGTGTCCACTTGTTTCTGCCATGCGCCGAACTCATCAAACTTGGCATCTACCTTCTTTGAAATCCCATTAATACCCTCTTGAATCATGTGGATCCATGGAGGTGGGTCTTGAAATCCGTGTGGCTTGTAAGGAGGAACGCTAGGCTCTTGTGGTTGGGTGATGTCTCTCTATTTGGTGGTGTTTTCATATGTGATTTTCTTTGTAAATATGTTTCTTTTCCCCCTTTTCTTGTGCGTTTTGTTCCTTTTTAGCTTAGTTCCCGTATTTCTATGAGATTCAGAGACTACGCACATTTTATGTGTTTTGTAAGTAATTTGGCATGAATCGAGGATCGATTTGAAGGAGGGTCGAGACATGGAGCAAAGGCCGAGCTAAAGCGGGAAAGAGAGGAGCAAGCCATGAAGAAGAACAAGAGGAAAGCCAACAAGAAGAAGGTGGAACGAGGTTCGGACCGAGTTGCAACCAACCTCGGGCCCGACTTGAAGTTTCAACCTCGGACCGACATGCACAGTAACTCGGGCCCGAGGTCCTCCATGTCGGTCCAAGTCGGTCACCGAACTACTTGGGCTCCAAGGCACGAAATTGTGAACTTCCACTTTTGCCCCTCATCTAATCTATCTAAAAGGGGGTTCTCTCTCTCACAAAAAAGGGGAGAGCTCACACACAAGGTAGGGGTCCTCCCCCCACTCTCTCACAAAAAGGGGGTTCCAAGGGAGCCAAGGGGATTCTTGGAGAGCAAGGAGGAAGGAGAGGAAAAGGAACAGAGAGAGAATCGGCCAAGGAGAGGGAGATTTGGTAGGTTTGGTTGATAGATTAGCTTTGCTTTGTTTTGATCTTGTGGATTTGGAAACCCTTGATTGGAATTTGTAGATTGCTTTGGATTTGAATTAAACTTTGCTTTGTTTTGATATTGATCATGTTGATTGCTTTCCCTTTTGATTTGTTTGCTTTCTTTACTTGTCACATGGAGTAGATCTCCTTGATCTTGGGTTATGGGGGAAAACCCTAGCTAGGTTTGGGCTAGAAACCCCAATTCCATAGCCTTGAGTGTTTGATCTAAGGAACCCACTCTACATAGAGCTACAATTCCTTGCGAAAGTCGGGAATCAAGGCTTGAGATTGGCAAAGTAGCGAAAGTGAACATGTGTCAATCTCAAGACCTTGCTTCGAAGGGGATTTCCCCAATGATCGATGTGTAGAAGTGGTTGGAACGAGGGCGAAAGCACTCGATCCTAGTCCGATCATCACTCATTGCTTGAATTGGGGTGGATAAGCCTTAATCTACTAGAGAAGGAACCCAAAAGCCCAAGATCTACTTTTAATCTTTGAAGTTCGACAAACCCAGCTACCTCGGGCCCGACTTACCCTATGTCGGTCCCGACTTCCTCTTGTCGCCAACATCGGGCCCGACGTGACCTCTGTGTCGGTCCCGACTGTTCTCTTTGTTTTCCTTTGTTTTAAGCTCTCTTTTCCAGCTTCCTAGTGTCTAGGCACATCAATCGAGTAGACTTCCCGAGTGTTCGACACCCACCACGTGCTACAACGGGGTCGGGTTATAAATTGTATCTCTAGACCCTCGCACTCCGTCCGAGGCGATCATTGGGTGTTGTTGTTGTAGCCTTGAGAGTTGTAGTTGTTGTTCCACCTTGCATTGCCACCTCCACCTTGATAACCTCCTCTATTACCTCCATAGGAACCTCGCAAATAGTTGGCTTCTTCAATAGATTCCGCCATCCTCACTTGATGGATGTTAGGGCAAGCATTGGTCCCATGAGCATAGGAACCACATTCACTACAAGCTTGTGTGGAAGACTTGTAATAACTCACTTGCTTCTTCAATTTGCTATTTTCATCCATGAGGAATTGAAGCTTGACCTCTTTATCAACATCTTCACTTTTGGGATCATAGAGCTTCTTCTCTTCTCTAGGCTTGGCTTGGTGACTCCCATACATAGAATCATAGTCGGAGAGCTTGTCTAAAAGAGCCCAAGCATCTTCGGGCACTAGCTCGATGAAGCCACAATCGGTGTGTAGGTTGAGTCTCTCCTTTGTTGACGCATTGATGCCTTGGAAGAATATTTCTTGGAGAACAAAGGGTTGTTGCCCATGAGTGGGGCATTGCCTTAAGAAGTCCTTAAAACGCTCCCAAGTCTCACATAGAGATTCACCTTGAAGTTGATGATATGAGGTGATTCTTTTCCTTAGCTCCGTCGTCTTCGCGGGCGGGAAGAATTTCATCATAAAAGCGTCGTGAAGAGCTTTCCATGTAGTGATGGAACGAGGTGGTAAGCTCTCCAACCAATGCAACGCCTTTCCACTCAACGACCACTTGAAAGCTTTGAGGAGAACATACTCAAGAGAATCTCCATCCGAAGCAATGGTGTCGCAAAGATCAACAAACTTCTTGATGTGTTCGATCGGGCACTCCGTTGATCGACCCTCAAATTGCTCCTTCTTGATAAGAGAGATGAAGTGCGTCTTTATCTCGAATCCTCTAGCAACTTCGGGAAGAATGATGGCGGTTTCCGGCACACGAAGCTCGGGATGCATGTATTGTTTTGCATTCCGAGGAATCGCATTGAGTTGTGCCTCGACTCTAGCTCTTTCCTCCCTCTCTCTCCTAATCAAAGCGCCTTGGTTCTCTCTCTCCACTTGCATACGAGCCATGGCGGCTCTCAACTCCTCTAGCTCTCTAGCTTGATCTTGATCTGCCATTTTCTTTTGCTTTCTCAAGCTCCTCAATAACCTTTCGGGCTCACTTTCAAAGATGATCTCAAAGGTTCCCCAAGAGGAACGAGATCGCATACACCTACAAGAGAGACAAAGAAACAAAATCAAACCACACAAAGGGTTCGGGCTATTCCCTTACCCAAAACAAACTATCAAATACAACCAAACAAATTAGCACACAATTGCAAATAGATCTCCCCGGCAACGGCGCCAATTTTTGGTAGCACTCACACTAGGGAGAGCTAGGGTCAAAAATAAATTTGTAACTCAACCCCGTTGTAGCATAGGGTCGAGGTCGAACACAAGGAGATACTATCGATTATGTGCTAACCATGGTTTAAAACTAGGCAAACAAGAGAAATCAAAAGAGAAAAGCAAACAAAGAGACATGTCCGACCCTTTTCAGGCTCGGGCCCTAGGGGAATTGGGTCGAACAGAAATTCTGGGATGGATTCCGGGTAAAAGAGGGTCGGGCCCTGGCCACTTGGCTCGGGCTCGAGGTTTCTGGGTTTGAAAACTTCAAGAGATGAGGTCGATCCTGGGTTTAGGGGCTCGTTTCTAGTAGATCAAGCTTGTTTTCCTCCATTTCAAGACAATGAGTGCTAGGTCTAGTCGGATCGAGAGGCTTTTGCTTCGTCCGAGCCTCTCTACACATTGACCATGGGGTCGATTGGCTTTCGCTTCTCCCCTTCGAGGCAAGCCTTGCAATGGATGCTTTTCACTTTCGCCATTTCGCCAATTGCAAGCCTTGTTCCCCAACTTTCGCGAGGGAATGAGCTCAATGTAGAGAGGGAGTCTAGATCTAGGCACCCAAGGCCATGGAAATGGGGCCAACTAGCTCGATCTAGCTAGATCAAATCCCCATCCCCCAAGATCTAAGAGGATCTACTCAAACATGAAGGAAAAAGCAACAAACAAAGCAAAATCTAAGCAATCCATCACAATCATGCTAGAACCAAAGCTAAATCTCATAAAAACAAGAGGATCTTACGAAGTTTTGATCAAAACAAGCTAGATCAAGTCTTCTTCTCTTCCTCTCCTCCCAAAATCGTGCTAGAACACCTCTTTCTACCCCTAGAACTCTCTCTTTCTCTCTAGAATTGTGAAGAGAGTGAAAATGAGAATGAAAATCATGTG
Source organism: Fallopia convolvulus (assembly GCA_964016875.1). Lineage (NCBI taxonomy): Eukaryota > Viridiplantae > Streptophyta > Magnoliopsida > Caryophyllales > Polygonaceae > Fallopia > Fallopia convolvulus. Next base: position 147,362 of record OZ024735.1, read on the forward strand.
AAGAGCCCCCTTAATTGTGACTTCCAGCTAGCTATATATAAGAGAGGGGCAAAAGATGGAATTTCACAAAAGATCAAAAGAATTCGAGGCTGATTCGACGCTGTTCGATGCAGGCATGGGTCGGGCCCGATTCTCAGATGGGTCGATCGCGTCAGACGCCTGAACTTTCCGGGCTCTACCCTGTGTAGCTCGAACATAGGCTAGATCACCTCTTTTCTACACTTGTTTTGCACTTGAATCTTCATGCTTCTCTTCCAATCTTGTTCCTTCCTCTTCCTTTGTGCTCTTGACCTCTTCTAGCTTCAATCCAAGCTTCCATAAATCCACTTCAAAGCCTTGCAAAACCTACACAAATCACACAAAAATAGCATAGTCTCCCATTCAAGGCAAAATGAGGAATACTAAGCTAAAAGACACAAAAACACTAGAAGAAAGGAATAAAAGATCTAATCTAAGCTAATAAAGACATTAAAAACACCACCAAATAAGTGGACATCACTAGGGACGGTGAAATCATTGTTACGATGTTAAGTACAAAGCGTCCTTAACACCGTTCCAAAAATTTCCCCCTTTTTGATGATGACAAACTTTCAACAAGGTAAGGCAATGCATATTTCATGAATGAGCAATTTATTATGAACATAGCAAAATGAATGCAAACTTCTCTTCAAAGACATTTTACTTCCCCCATAGGAGCGAAGTTGCGTCCCTTCATAGAAGATGATTTATGAAATTCAAACTAGTTCCAGATTCTAGACAAGTTGACCTATTGAGGTACTTGAACTATTTTTCTTTTATTCCTTAGATAAAATCCCCCCTAAACACAAGAACTCTATGATAAATCTTAACAACGCATCTCTACAAAACTATACTTCCCCCTTTTGGCATCATCGAAAAGGAATGCAAATATGCAAGGACGTAAGCAAATCAGTCATAGCTAGAGCAGTGTGAACACTTAGGAAGAAAATCATGCAAGCATAAGGAACATCATTCAAAAACACTTAAACCATAGCATAGAAATTTTGTTCAAGAGTAGGATAATTGTTTGTGGGGCATCAAAAATTTGGATTACAGACGGAGCAAAAAGGGATAGTATGATCATTTCGGATCTCCTTTGGCAGCGTCCTTTCTTTGTTGTTCAGTGGCAACAACAACAACAGCATCAATAGCCTCTTGATCAGCGTCCCTTACATCAACGATAAGGTCCCTGGTCTCTAACTGAACATAGAGCTGGCAATCCAAAAACTTCAAAATGGCCTTATTTTGCTCGAAGAGTGCCTTAAGCCAATCATTTGTTGTGGCATCAGCGGGAGGATCAGGGAAGGAAGTCGATGGAGGAGAGGAATCACGATGACTTGAGGGAAGAGCAGCCTGAACTGCGTCCCTAGAGAGTCTTTGCCTTTTCCTCGGAGTTGAAGCCGGAACAAAACCAACTAGAGGGGGTTCGGATCCAACGATTTCTTGAGCACTGGAAGAAGCTAATGGTTGCTTCCCTTTAGACTGAGTTGCCTTTGCAGGGTCCTCAACTTCAATCAACAACCTCAGCTGTTTAGCTTCCTCAGCCTTTTTCTTCTTCTTTTTTGCCTCAATGACAGATGGAAACTCCTCAGAGTGCTTCACTCTTTTCATCTTCCTGGACGTCCACTTGATGCTATACTCGAATTCGTTGGACAGGGCATATGAGAATGCGGACTCAATCAGGGCCTTGACCATTACAACATATGGAAGGGAGTGAGTTCTCGCCTTGCATTTTGTCATGTGCTGGAGAATCAACTTTGTCAAATCTATTGGTCGGCGTTGAAGAAAGAAGAACAGTACTATAGCGTCCCCAATCTGCACAATGGACTTCTTTTCCTGGCGGGGAATGATGTTGCGCACAATAAAGTCATGTGCCAACACAGGAATCCGAGGCAAGCACTTGGACACCTTGTCACAAGCCTTGGCAGGGACTCTTCCGCCGAATATGAAGGACCAGATGTCCTTTTCTTGGGTACTGAAGTCGCCGAATCCATTTAGAGGAAGGGAAGAGAAGGAATTTGGCTGGGTCTTGGGAAGCTTAAAGTACTTGGGAATAGCAAGTTCCTGAATCAGAATCATAACAAGGTCATCATCGGGAGCAGTGGGAGCAAGAGTGGACAAGCAAGAGAAAACACCATTTTCATTTGGCTGGAGAGAGAGATTGGTGTAGAATTCCCTTATCACATCAGGGTCAACAGCGGAGAACTCTTCTGAAAGAGCATCCCACCCTTGAAACTTTAGCAATTCGAGGAACTCAGCAGCGTCCCCGACAATCAGTGTCTTCGCAGAGAAGTCATAATGAGGAATCATCTTGTCCTCTTTCTTGCCTTTGACCACAGAAAGATTTCTGGAGGATGGACCCTCATCTTCATTTCCATCCTTGTCCCCGTCGTGGGACTCATCTTCATTGTTGTCTTCCTCCTCCTCCTCCTCCTCATCACCATCATTCTCATCATCAGATCCACCACCTTCGCCATCACCACCATCAGCGTCCCTCACAACAATTTCCTTGGAGGCAGGGACGGTAGCAGTCTTTGCCTTGGAGGATTTTGCAGCTTCCAAAACGTCTGGGACGGGGAGGGGAGTTGAAAAATCTTCATCAGAAGACACGGCTGAAAAGTTCTTTGTCGGTGTCTCTGGAATCACCACAATCTCATTGTGAGGAGGAGTGGAGGCCTTAGAACTCTAAGCAACATTTACCTCAGCCACGACACTTGCAATTACATCAGTCGGAGAAGAGGGCGTGGAGGCTTGGGGCGTTACTGGAGGAGGATTATTGGCCAAGTCTTCTAGAAGCTCTTGCTCAAAAGCTTTCTCCTCAACTGAGTCTTGAAGGAGGAGAGGGGCAGGTGTTGTCGCTGGGGTAGTAGCGGTCACACGTGGCCTCTAAGTCCACCATGAAGGCCAGAGAAGCTTCAGTCTCAATCTCAGGAAGAGGAAGAGGGGAGGAGAGCAAGTGAGGTTGGCGAACGGAGAACTTACATGTAGATTTCTCAGCGTCCTTCTTTGCAACGGACGCAGGTCCTCTCTTGATCCTCTTAAGGACAGGAACGTCCTCATCAGTGGCGTCCTTGCCATCCAATATTGCATCGGGCAAGTCCATGGCTTCCCTTTTAGCATCAGTTAGCGTTCCTGTCGGATACTGGGACGATGTTCTAGACTTCCTCTTTGGGGCAGGTTCATTGAGATAGTCAATTACAGGTAATTTGACTATGCTCAGGTTGGGTTCATGGACTAGGAGGGCATGAGACGGGTCTAAGTTTAGGAAAATTTTTGAGGCGTCTAAAGTCGAGATCGACGATGAACGTGTTTATGAGGGGAGGAATGAGGCTAATAAGAACTTTGGGGTCTCTCTGGATTTCTTCTGTCAAAACGAAGGTTATGGCGACTTTGTTGTATTCTGGGTTAGAAAAGCCTGTTTGAGTGAGGCGTACTTTCACCCAGTTGTCTTGGAAGGTTTCAAGGTTCCGAATGATAGAGAAATCATTACAGCGGGATTTGGCAAAATTGACATAGTTGAAGAGCTCTCTGGGTTGGAAAATTAGCCAATCCTTCAACATTGGATCTAGGCCTTCGACGTTGGGGTACATGGCCTGAAGTTTTTCTGGGATGGGTTTTTCGGGTTTGGAAGATCTTGTCTTTGGAGGTTGAGAATGATTTTGTTTGTGTCGAGAAGTGTTTTTAGATCGGGGAGCCATTGTTGGTGGTTGAAGATTTGAGATTAGAAATCTGGAGAATTTAGGTTTTGGAGAGGATGAAACGAGAGAGACGATAAAAAGTGAAGATGATGGAGTGAATGGATATATATAGTGTAGGTTAGATGGAGTTTTGTAGGGGTAAAATAGTAATCGTCCAAATCAGAAACTTCCCAAAGAAGCTAAACTGCCATCTTCCTTCCAACACGTGTCCCTGGCACGTCATCCATTTTCAGCTAAAAACCGCTTCGACTTCCCAAATTCAAAATTCAAAATGCCAACTGTCTTCCACTAAATCTGAACTGTCAACCACTGAACCTTTCAACTTCCTTACTTCAACATCGTCCATTGTAGCTTGGGACGCAAAACCAGAACTTCCTTATGATCATACTAGGGTTCTTTTGAAGAAAAATCAATGCAAGTACGTTCCGTAAAAAGACTGGATAGAAGCTCATAGAATGCTTTTGCATGATTTAGGCTTAGGTTGGCTTAGAGTCCCAATCATTTCGGCTTATAATGAGGGTTGGGTGATCAAGGGACTCTGTTTAGAGATGAAGAGCGAAACAAAATGAAAGTTCCAAAAATACAAGCAGATAATCATCCTTAGACTAGCGTCCTTATGCAAAATGACATGTAAATGCAAACATTCCCTACAACATGCTTTCTACAAGACATAGCCAATCATTGAGGGAATAATAGAACGGGACTTGTCTAATTAAGAGATATCATCCCTAGAAGCAAACGAAGTTGCTGGTAGGGACGTCTATCAAGTGCTTTGGTGAAGATATCGGCTATTTGATCTTCCGTCCTAACATGTTCCATTGTAATCATTCCTTTCTCAACATTATCACGAAGGAAGTGATGCCTTATGTGAATATGTTTGGTACGAGAATGATTGACTGGATTTTTAGCAATATTGATAGCATTAGCATTATCACACTTTATTGGGACGAAACTAATCTACGTACCATAGTCTTCCAGTTGATATTTGATCCATAGAACTTGGGAGCAAAATGATGCAACAGCTACGTACTCAGCTTCTGCTGTAGAAAGGGCAATAGAATTATGCTTCTTGGATCCCCATGAGACGAGGCAGGATCCCAAGAAGTGCGCCATTCCAGATGTGCTCTTCCTATCCACATTGTTTCCAACGTAATCTGCATCGGAGTAGGCATGAAGCTTGAGGGACTTCTTTCGTGGATACCACAGACAAAGATCATCGCGTCCCTTAAGGTACATGAAAATCCTCTTCACTTCTTTCAAGTGTGAGTCCTTTGGATTAGCTTGAAAGCGAGCATAAAGACACACAACATACATGATATCTGGCCTACTTGCCGTGAGATAGAGTAGAGAACCTATCATACCTCTATAAAGCTTTTGATCAACGCATTTACCTTTTTCATCTGCTTCCAGATGAGTGGAAGGTGAAATGGGTGTATCAATGGGCTTCGAGGTGTTCATTCCATATTTCTCCAACATCTCACGTATATATTTTTGTTGATGAATTCGCGTCCCTTCTCTTGATTGGGAAATTTGAAGTCCCAAGAAGAAGGTAAGCTCTCCTATCATGCTCATTTGAAATTCACTGCTCATCAAGTTTTGAACTTTTCTACAAGGACATGGTTAGTGGATCCAAATACAATGTCATCGACATATACTTGAAGAATTAACACGTCCTTGTTAGATTTCTTTAAGAACAAGGTCTTATCAATGGAACCACGAGTGTAACCATTAGATAAGAGAAACTGGGCAAACCTTTCGTACCGCGCTCTTGGTGCTTGCTTGAGTCCATACAGCGCTCTATCAAGATGATAAATGTGATCTGGACGCTTCTCGTCCTCGAATCCAGGAGGCTGATGGACGTAGACTTCTTCTTTGAGATGTCCATTGAAGAATGCTGTCTTCACGTCCATTTGAAACAACCTGAACCCTTTGTGTGCTGCGAAGGCAATGAGGAGGCGAATGGCTTCAATTCTTGCAACTGGAGCAAACGTCTCATCAAAATCAATTCCCTCTTCTTGCTTGTAGCCTTGAGCAACAAGACGAGCTTTGTTCCTTGCAACTTTTCCATTGTCGTCAAGCTTGTTTCTGAACACCCAGCGTGTCCCAATGATGTTTTTGCCTTTTGGTCTAGGGACGAGCTTCCACACTTGGTGTCGGTCAAATTCATGCAGCTCTTCTTGCATTGCGACGATCCAATCAGGGTCTTCTAGTGCTTCCTTGATGTTCTTTGGCTCCACAAGAGAAAAAAAGGCATTAAAAGCACAGAAGGCTTGGGCCGTTTCACATGGATTGCTCTTATTTAAGCTGAACGAGTTTGAACGCCTTTGTCAGGGTTGGAAATAATTTGCTCAACAGGATGAGCTTTTGCCTGTTGGAACGTCCTTTGCCTGGCGTCCCTTGCTTCTTCCTAACATTCTGGCTCTTCACATTCATCATCTGATTGATTACTGTCTGACTCAACTCTTTCTCGAAGTTCCCCTTGAAGACTTGATTCCTCATGACTACCTTGACAAGGTTGATCAAGAGACCAAGTTTGAGAACGATCTTCCTCCGTCCTCAACTCCTCTAGAGCAACTTCTTCTCTACTCTCTTCTTGATCAGCATTTGGATTTTGTTGGGCTGAGCTTCCAATGTAGTGTTTGTTCCTTCTTCTAGGCTCATCATCATCAGTGTCTGCTTCCTTGGGAGGAAGTGAGTGAAGGACGTCTCGCGGAGGAAGACTGGAAGCGTCCTTCTTCAAACTGAATTTTCCTTGAACACTACATGAATGCTCTTTTCAATCTTTTGCAACTTTTTTGTTGTAGACTCTGTAAGCTTTGCTGTGGGGCGAATATCCAACAAATACACCTTCGTCACTCCTTGCGTCAAACTTTCCCAGGTTGTCCTTTCCATTGTTGTGGATGAAGCATTTGCAGCCAAACGTTCTCAGATGAGAAATATTTGGCGTCCTTCCTTTTAGAAGCTTATAGGACGTTTTTTTGAGGATTGGACGAATCATGACTCTATTTAGAATGTAAGCAGTTGTTAAGACGGCTTCGACCCAAAAGCTTTTGGGTACACCACTTTCCAACATCATTGTTCTGGCCATGTTCTCCAACGTCCTATTCTTGCGTTCCACCACACCATTTTGTTGAGGAGTCCTTCGGGCAGAGAAGTTGTGGGAGATGCCTCGATCATTGCAGAAGTCAAGGAACTCTGATTTTTCGAACTCCGTCCCATGATCTGATCTTATGGATTTCAGCTTCGTCCCAAGAGCAACTTCCACGCGTTTGATAAACACTTTGAATTCTTCAAAATCATATGATTTTGACACAAGAAAAAGAATCCAATTGAATCTTGAAAAATCATCGACAATAACAAACATGTACCTTTTTCCTCCTTGACTTGCAGTCCTCATTGGTCCACAAAGATCTATGTGAAGAAGTTCCAATGGCTTTGAAGTTCTCACTTCATTCTTTGGCTTGAACGAACTTCTTGTTTGCTTCCCTTTGATAAAAGCTTCACAGATTTATGCCTTGTCTGGGTCAATTCGGGGCAGAGATTCAAAGGTGGTTCATAGCTGTTGTCGAGGTAGTAGACATTGTCTCTTCGCGTCCCTCAAAACTTTATTTGTTTCCTTGTTGACAACTAGGCATTTGGTTGAGTCGAATGTGACCAAGTTGTTCCCTTGATCACACATTTGAGATACGCTCAACAGATTGAAGTCTAGATCTTCAACAAGATTCACATTTGTGACCTTGGTAGATTTATTGACTCTTGCAGTTCCCGTCCCTACAATGCTTCCTTTGCCCTTGTTTTCGAAGGATACAGATCCTCCAGAATAATTTGGTGTAAGTGAGGTGAGATGGGACTTTGTTCCTGTCATGTGATTTGAAGCTCCGCTATCTATCACCCATGAGTAGTCCCTCACTTGCACGTGTCAAAGCAAAGTTAGTTTTTCACGACCCAAGCAAGGTGTTCCTTGCCTGACTCGTTCCAGAGATAAAACTCTTGACATGGCATATAATCATTAATGTTCACGTCCTTGGAATATCTACCATGCCTCCTTGAGCGATTCCCATTGTAGTTCCTCTCGTAGTTTTCTTGATGGTATCCGTCCTGGTTATCATCATAGTTTCTGTTACCGTCCCTACGATGATTTCCATTACGTTTTCCACCATTATTCCTACCAGAGTTCTTACGACGGGGACATTTAGGTTGATTTGCAAATTGCCCATAATGCTTGTCAAGACTTGGACACTTTTCAAAAGAATGTCCATTTCCACCACATTTTCGGCAAAATAGTATAATAATCACCAACAATGTACTTTGGGTTTAACCTTTGAAATTTCTTCTTTTCCATTCGTTTAGGGTCAGGGACTTTAGATCCTTTACCCTTACAAATGTTTTTTGAAGAGTTTATGGGCTTGGGAATTGGCATAAAACGGTTTTCCCTCAGCATCTGGTTGATTATTAACTAAAACTTCAATTTTGGCTTCCAAGTGGTCAATTTTTTATTGAGCTAACATGTGCTTAGAAGGAGCACAAGCTTTCAGATCTATGGCCATTGGCGAGTTATCGTCCTTGGGTTCTTGAATAGCGTCCTTAGATCCTTGAGGAATAAAGGCTAAGGGTTTCTTACTCAATTTGGTTTCTAGATCTTTTGTTCCTTAAAGAGTTTTCTATTCTCCTCTCTTAGCTTCATGTTTCTTTCTTGCCAAGACTTAAGTTCAGTATTAAGTCTATCACAGTCCTTGTAAGGTCCTACGGGAGTCCCTATAGGTTCAATCTCAGAAGCGTCCAAAGGGCCACTTTGAGATTCACTCTCTTTTTGTTTCTCCTCAAGCTCATCTACCTCTTGTCTCAGTTTTATATTGTCCTTAAGAACTCTAGTTAACAATTTGACAGGGCAGGTTTTTCATACAACTTAATTTCATCAAATAGAGTTAGATCGAGTACCTGCTCAGGATCTTGATCCACTCCTGGAGGCGGTCTGGGTCTGGGCAAGTATCCAGGATTCTCGATCTCAGCTTGAAAGCCTTGGATAACGAGAGTCGTCCAACCGAGAAGTATCATTAGAAGAGCCTTCACCAATTGCCATCATGCAGGACTCAGGGGATGCCCATCCTTCTGGATCGTCCTCGATATTGTCCCAGGTGGCAATGTACGCCATGCCCTTCTTCTTCTCATGGTCATCCTTTACAGCAGCTGTGTAGTTCATAGCGAAGTGTCCTTTGCGATTGCACTTGAAACATTGGACGTCCTTCAAGTCCTGATCGGAGTTGGACTTGTGACTTTTATCCTTGGAGTAACACTTGTGGAATTTTCCCTTCTTGTACATATGACGAACGACTTTTGTCAAAAGAACAAGTTCATCCTCATCATCGTCCGAATGACAAGGGACGCTGACTTTTGGACTTCTCTGCATTCTCCTTTCTGCTTCAACTCTAAGGAAAAATTCTTTGTCCTTTTCCCTTCTGACTTCGTAGGCTTTAAGCTTCCCAAAGATCTCGCTCATTGGGAGTCCTTTGTTGACTGGATTTTCTTTAAACGAAGTCCTGTCGAAGTTCCACTCGCCCGTGAGACCATCTATGATAGCTGAAACCTTCATTTTGTGAGTGGTTTCAGTTTCATTAACGCCAAGCTGTTCCAGTCTGGTGCAGATGTCACCAAAGCGGAAAGCGTAGCTCTAACCGTCTCATTTTCCTTCATGAGAAAGTTATAGAACTCTCTTTTGACGCTCATATGATGGTCGTCCTTCATGTCAGCTGTTCCAATGTGGATTTTCTCGATGGCTTCTCACATCTCCTTAGCAGTCTTGTAGTTCCTGATTCTGGTAGCGTCCTGCTCACACATAGCATTCTGTAGGAACACTTTGGCTTGAGCATTTGTCTCCATTATCTTCCAGTCATCTAGTCCCCACAAGTTATACTTTCCAATTTTGGACTCTTCTATGACGAAGTCACCTTCAGTAATGACCACCCAACATTGAAAATTCTGACTTGATATCCACATCTGAAACCTTTGCTTCCACCTCTCGAAACGTCCTTTGGTGAGGCGAAGAGGTTTGCTACACGAGTTACCAACTTATTCCATGACTGCTTCTTTGGATAACGACATTTTCCCGCGAAAGCTAATAAGAATCTAGAGCGCCTGCTCTGATGCCAATTGTAGGATCGTTATTAGCTTAGGAGTTCTAGGGACGTTTAAGAAAGCGTCCCTAGGCAGCGGAAATAACAAACTTAATATGCAGGAAAACAAGTAAAGAGAGAAATAATTGGACGTAGTATTTAGAGAGGAACCTCACTCGGACCAACTAGTCCTTATGAGTAAACCTCTACCTTCAGTGGAAGGATTTGAATCTCATTCTTTTGATCTTGTATTACTTTGAGTCCTAAGATACTATTACAAGGCTGAATCACAATCTTCTTTGAACCTAGAGTTCCACTAGAGTTCACTATTGTGTTCCACTCAACCTAAGTCATCCTCTCACTCAAACTTATACAAATCTACTAAAACAAGAAACCTTTCCTTCTAAGCTTGGAGCGTACTTCTTCCAACTACTTAGATTTACACTTCCTATCGAACACGGAAATGTCTCTCTCACTTTCTGGATTACAAACTAGGTTTCAGTTTGGGGGCTCGAACTTCTTGTTCTTGAATGTTCAAACTCTTGTTCTTGAGAGTTGTTCAATCTGAAGTTCGAGAGCACGGTTTGCTACAAACACAATGCGATGTATTTATAGGCAAACCCTAGGAGCCTCTCTGGGACGCGTGACATAGTGTCATTTTATTCTTTAGTCCTTTTGCGGCGTCCACAGAGCTTTGTCGCCTGTCTCAACATTTGATTGGTTGAAAATCTTGTCTTCTACCAGATTTTCAACTCTGCTGCAGGTTTGTTGCAGGTTGTCAACAATGACATCTTGGATTCATGTGTTGGGCTCTGACACATGAAGCTTCCAGGCAACTTCGCTGGTACGGACGAAAGCGACAGGTTGTCGGCTTGTCTGTTGTACAGTTTTGGCAAAGTCCTTTTATTTCTGCATTTCTGCGCAGGATTCCTTCTCGATAAGGGACGACGTCTTTCTCATCGTGGAATCACATTCTTCAAGTCATTGGCGTTGAAGTTCTTTTCAAACCTGGGCATCCCTACTCCTTAGGGACGTTAAACTTGTTATCTTTCCTTTTTGTTTGTTTCTGTGAAGGACTTAGAAGATAACATTAGTCCAAGTAGTTTGTTATCATCAAAACTAGGGTCGGTGAAATCATTGTTACGATGTTAAGTACAAAGCTTCTTTAAAACCGTTCCAACAAGGTGTGTTCACACTTGGTTTATGAGAAGACCCACTTTCCATATTTGTTTGGGAAGGGTTTCTATCTTTATTATTACTTTGCTTGCAAAACAATATTTGTATTTTTTAGATTTAAAATATTATTGGAAGATATTTCTTATATCTTTTGATAATAATTTAGGATAAAATTTTATCTTTCTAGATAGCTTAGCTTAGCCTAGATTCTTAGTACAAATACATAGGGGTGGACGTCCATTATGCTCAACATAAATTGAAGAGAGCTTGTTGCTTCCCTTCCATGCCACCCTTGCTATTTGTGAGACATTGTCTAATTTGCAATTTGAATACAAGTGTTCGTCCGGTTTTCTTCAACAATTGTGTCCTTGAAATCATGTGTATGTTTTAAACTTGAGATTGTGAAACAAGTAGAGAATTGGAGAAAGATTTAACTTGGTGCAAGATCTAGATCCCTCGCTTCCTCATCAATTGTGACGTTCAAAGAGGCCTAATCTAGGGGTGTCACACATGAAGTGGTATCAAGAGTCAACCGATCTTGAGATACATCAAGTTAAGTCATACAATTCTCGTTCTTATTTCATAATTGTCATTTTGGTTCAATCCTCCATTAGATTGCCTTCTAAGTTTTGATTTTTCTTGTGTAGGAAAAGCTCTAAAGCTGTGACCTTTGCATGCTCTACCCATCGACACAAGCAATTGTGTTTTGCCTAAAGCTAGCCAAAAGACACGAACTTCTAGATTCTTTTCCTTGTTTGAAATTTCGAAATCCTAAGACAACCCACCTTGTAGGATTTGACCTTCCCTTGAGATACAAGTTTGATTGATTGATTGTTAGCCAATTTAAACCAATGTGTTGCAATTTGTTTGCTTTTGAAAGTTCCACATAGTAGAAGTTGGCTTTGTCTTGCATGATCATGTCTTACTTGATGGCTACAAGGTTTGAGATTTGCTTCATGTTTTGTTCTTATTTCTAATTGCTCCTAGTAGTTTCATTGGTAGCATAAATCACTTGTTCAAAAATAAAATAAAATATTGAGGCTAGTAGCCGATTTCTTGCTTTTGCATATTTCAATTTTGCATTGCATTAACACAAGTAAGTAACTTGTGTATAAATCAAAAAAAAAATCCAAAAAAGAACGTGATCTACCCTACTAGTAGAGCACCTTCACCAAAAAGAAATTCCACTACATTGTTGCATTTTGATTCCTTTGTTCAAAGCTTGTTAGTTTGTATATCATAATAGCTTAGTCTCTTTGAAGGAATTCGATTCTCTTGTGAACAATTGCATTGTGTTTATTTGCTTTTCAATTGTCTTACTTGATATCTTATTCCTTTTCTCACCTTTAGTTGAAAGCTTGCCCTAGTCACCTATTGAACTAAAATTTCAATTGTAATTGAGCAAGAACAAGTTTTGGCTTAACAAGGTGTAGCTTGAGTAGTTGAACTCTTTGAATACCTTACTTGATTGTGTGGTTTCCTTTCTAGGATGGCGGGAAACGTTGGAAAGAAGAAGTCCCCTTCGGACTCTGGCGTGGACAAGAACACGTCCGACTACATTGCTAGAGTGTTTGATGAAAGTCTCACATTGAAATATCCAAGGATTGCCAAAGTAGTATTAGAAACGGCTCAACCTAAGTTTGAAGCCTTAGAGGCCAAGATTGACACAAAGTTTGGTGACCTGAACATCCATCACCAATTTACTCATGGAGTTGCGTGCTAACCAAAGGCCAAGGGTGGAGACAAGTGTTGGCGTGAAACAAGTGACTACATCCGAGCCAATCGGCCATTTTCATCCACCAACACAATTGGGGTCTAGAGAAGTAAGTGCCTCTAAACTTTTTGTCAATTCCTTTTGATACTAAAGCTTCCTTTGTGCCTATGTCTTCTTTGCCTATGCAGCCCTATTCTACACCAATTTCATCAAACAAATTGGCTCAACTCCTTATCCAGACGAGGCACATCTATCAAAGTATGGGTACGTTCCAATGACGCAGTCCGGACCTCATCCACTAAAGCTCAATTCGATGAAAGGGCAACAAAAACCAAAGGCGCCTTACATGCCACCAAACAAGCGCGTGGAAGAAGAGGGATTGTGGGCGGTGTTTCCTACGACTTAACAAAGCACCCACGTGCCACATGAGTCTAACTTGGCCCCAATTGGAAGCAATTATTATGGAGACGTGGAGGAGGCCGAACCCATTCCATTGCCTTGCTTCGTGGGAGAGAATGATTTCCATCTTTTAGATAGGTTTCTAGGTCTTGTTTAGCTTAGCTTAGAGTTGGTTTCATAGGTTTCTCCTTGATTTTGGAGGCTTTTAAGTTAGTTTTCGCATTTCTATGTGATTCGGAGACTATGCACGTTTTCTTGTGCTTTGTAGGTCTTTGAGGCAAGAATCATGGAGTTTGGAGCATCAAGGCAAGATGGAGGATGATCATGGATGAAGAAGAAGTCAAAATGAAGCTAAGAGGCTAAGGAAAGAAGCAAAGACGAGCTAGAAGCAAAGTCAAGCGAAGGGGCGAAGAACCGAGCCAAAACGGGAGCAAACGAGTGAAGAATTAGTGAAATGGGCCAAGGACCGACCCTACCATGGATAGGACCGACCCACCTTCTTGTCAGAGCTTGCAACCGAGCCTAGGGTGGCTCGGACCGACCCCCTCCGGGTCAGTCGCCTTCACCGACTTTGCTATTTTCGGGATTTTCTTGTTTAATTCCAAAAATGCTTGTATAAAAGGGGTTAGGTGAAATATTTTAGGGGATATAATCTAATTCTTAGGGGAATCTTAGAGAGGAAGGAAAGGGAGAGAGAGAGGGTTCTCTTCCCAAGAGGGGAATTTGCCCCTTTTGAGGGGATTTGAGAGATTTTTGTTGGCTTGGAGAAGAATAAATCCCTTGATTGGGATTTAGGAGTAGAGATTTGAGAAGGAGACTTGGATCTTGTAAGTTTTCTCTTTCATTTTCTCTATTTGATTGAGATTTGGCTTGATTCATGCTTCCCTCTTCCATCTCTCGCTTGATTTTGTTGTTTGCCTTGATTTCTTCCATGTTGTTTGAGTAGATAGTTGGATCTTAGGGATGGGGTGAGATCCCAACCCAATTGGGCTTGATTGATCTCATTTCTCCCTTTTGATTGCCCTAGATCTTAACTATCTCTACCCATTGATGAGGATCTAGGCATGATTGATGAGGATTGAATGATTGATTGCACAATTGGTGCCCAATTGCACGTGCTTGAGTTGAATCCATGAATTGAATGCTTGAATTCCATGTCTATTTGCTCTTGATTTGATTCCTTTGTGAAAGTTGAGGAACGAACCTTGTAATTGGCAAAGTAGCAAAAGTGAAAAGGCAATTACAAGGCTCGGTTCGAAGGGACGAAGCGAAAGCCTCTCGATCCCACGATCATAGGAGTAGATAGTGAGCCCTAGGTTTGCGAAAGTTGACCGAGCTAGGCTTGATTGATTGCGAAAGTCGTCTATCCTTGTGTTTTAAAGCATGATTTGATTGGATTTGTGTTTGGGCATGTATGCTTGGTGTTGGTTCGAACCCCTACCCTAGGATCTCCTTTGTTTCCCTTGCTTTCCCCTCGTTTTGCTTGCGCTGTGCCTCGTGTTTGAGCCCCCTATGCTCGATTCGAGCCACCTGTAGCCCTTTTCTTGTGTTTTCGTGTTGCGTTCGAGCCTCTTAGGCTCGGACCGAGCTTGTCGTCTTGTGATTCTGCATTTGTTTGGTTGATTTGTTTTGGGTAAGGGACTAGCCCAAACCCTCTTGTGTTATTTGATCTTGTTTTTCTTTTTGTCTTTGGTTGTAGGTGATGCCATCTCGTTCCTCCCAAGGAACCTTTGAGATGGATTTTGATGATCTTGCTAGTGAATTTGAGGAAGTCCGCCTTGAAATGGAGAATGTGCAACTAAAAAGAGACCTCCAAGCGGCCATGGCACAAAGAGAAAGAGAGGAGAGAGTCCGAGTTCAAGAGCAAATCAATGCCCGATTGAAGATGCAACAAGAGTGGATCGCCGAGACCTATGAAGAGGAGCATGACATGAGAGGGTCAAGTTGGAATCAAGGCCACTATGATGGGAGAGGTAGTGTCGAAGAATTGCCCGAGCCACCAACATCCGAAGAGGAGGAAATAGCCTCAGGACCGAACTGATGTCTCTTTATTTGGTGGTGTTTTCATATGTGATTTCCTTTGTAAATATGTTTCTTTTTCCCTTTTTCTTGCGTGTTTTGTTCCCTTTTAGCTTAGTTCCCGTATTTCTATGAGATTCGGAGACTATGCGCATTTTATGTGTTTTGTAGGTAATTTGGCATGGATCAAAGGTCAATTTGAAGGAGGGTCGAGACATGGAGCAAAGGCCGAGCTAAAGCGGGAAAAGGAGGAGCAAGCCATGAAGAAGAACAAGAGGAAACAACAAGAAGAAGGTGGAACGAAGTCCGGACCGAGTTGCAACAATGCCGGGCCCGACTTTGGGAGATTTCAACCTCGGACCGAGATGCATAGTAACTCGGGCCCGAGGTCCTCCGTGTCGGTCCGAGTCGGTCACCGAACTACTTGGGCTCCAAGGCACGAAATTGTGGACTTCCACTTTTGCCCCTCATCTAATCTATAAAAGGCCCTCTTGTCTTCTAATTTGGGGTTCCCTCTCACACACACAAAAAGTGTTCCACAAACTTGAGAAGGAACCAAGAGGATACTTGGAGAGCAAGGAGGAAGGAGAGGAGGAGGAAGAGAGAGAGAATCGGCCAAGAGAGGAAGACTTGATAGGTTTTGTTGGTAGATTTGCTTTGCTTTGTTTTGATCTTGTGGATTTGAAAACCCTTGATTGGAATTTGTGGATTGCTTTGGATTTGAATGAAACTTTGCTTTGATTTGAGATTGATGATGTTGATTGCTTTCCCTTTTGATTTGTTTGCTTTCTTTGCTTGCCACATGGAGTAGATCTCCTTGATCTTGGGTTATGGGGGAAAACCCTAGCTAGGTTTGGGCTAGAAACCCCAATTCCATAGCCTTGAGTGTTTGATCTAAGGAACCCACTCTACATAGAGCTACAATTCCTTGCGAAAGTTGGGAATCAAGGCTTGAGATTGGCAAAGTAGCGAAAGTGAACATGTGTCAATCTCAAGGCCTTGCTTCAAAGGGGATTTCCCCAATGATCGAGGTGTAGAAGTGGTTGGAACGAGGGCGAAAGCACTCGATCCTAGTCCGATCATCACTCATTGCTTGAATTGGGGCGGAAAAGCCTTAATCTACTAGGGAAGGAACCCAAAAGCCCAAGATCTACTTTTAAATCTTTGAAGTTCGACAACCCCAGCTACCTCGGGCCCGACTTACCCAGTGTCGGTCCCGACTTCCTCTTGTCGCCAACATCGGGCCAGACGTGACCTCAGTGTCGGTCCCGACTGTTTTCTTTGTTTTCCTTTGTTTTACGCTCTCCTTTCTAGCTTTTTAGTATCTAGGCACATCGATCGAGTAGACTTCCCGAGTGTTCGACACCCACCACGTGCTACAACGGGGTCGGATTATAAATTGTATCTCTAGACCCTCGCACCGAGAGGCGATCAAAAGATTGGCGCCGTTGCCGGGGAAGTCTAAGTGCATTGAGTGCCAATTTGGTGAGTTTCTTGTGTTTTGGTAGTGATTTGGGTGAGGGAATAGCCCAAACCCTTTGTTTGTTTTTGATTTGTTTTGGTTTGTGTCTTTGTTTCATAGGTGTATGCTAGCTCGTTCCTCCCGAGGAACACTTGAGCTTGAGTTTGTGAGTGATCCGGAAAGTATTCTCAAGGAAGCCCGAAGAAGGAAAAGGATGGCGAATCAAGCTCTCCATGTTGATGAGGAGTTGGCTCAACTTAGGGCCGAAATGGCTAGATTGCAACTTGAGAAGGACAATCAAGAGGAGGTAGCAAGAAGAGAATGGGAGCAACGGATGAGAGCTGAGGCTCAACTCAACGCTCTACCCCGGAATGCACGCCAATACATGCATCCGGAGTTGAGGGTACCCGAACCGGCTATTGTGCTTCCCGAGGTTTCCAAGAATTTTGAGATCAAGACGCAATTCATTACCCTCATCAAGCGTGATCAATTCGAGGGCCGTCCACATGAGTGTCCCATAGAGCACGTCAAACGTTTTGTGGACATGTGTGAGACGATCTCTACCGACGAGGAGACATTGGAGTATGTGCTTCTAAAGGCGTTCAAATGGTCACTTGGGGGCAAGGCCATACATTGGCTCGAGAGCCCAGCTCCTAGGTCAATCACAACTTGGAAGACACTCTATGATGCTTTCTTGATGAAGTTCTTCCCGCCCTCAAAGACAACCGAGCTAAGAAGGAAGATTGCAAGCTTTCAACAAGGTCCGAATGAGCCTCTCTTCGAAGCATGGGACCGTTTCAAGGAGATGTTGCGCCAATGTCCTACTCATGGCCAACAACCATATGTGCTTCAAGACATCTTTTTCCAAGGCATCAATCCGGTAACGAAGGACAAGCTCAATCTCCACACCGATTGTGGGTTCATAGACTTGACACCGGATCAAGCTTGGGAGCTACTTGACAAGCTATCCGATTATGAGACCATGTATGGGGTGAGTCAAGCTAGCAAAGAGGTGAAAGTTCAAGGTGAAGGTGCAAGGAAGTTATATGATCCAATGGGAGAAGACATTGATAGGGATGTGAAGCTCCAATTCCTTGAAGGTGAAGTGAGCAAGCTTAAGAGGCAAGTCCACTACTACAAGCAAAATGCTAGAGCTTGTGAGGAGTGTGGATCCTTTGCACATGCTACACAAGTTTGTCCGAATGAGAGCCAAGTGCGCTTGGCCGAGCGAATTGAGGAGGCAAACTATGTTCGAGGAAATTTCGGTGGAAGAGGTAACTTCAACAATGGTGGTAATGGCCGGTGGAACAACGGTCAAGCTCAAGGTTACAACAACAACTTCAACCAAAACGAGCCAAGGGCACCACCACCACCATATAGACCACTGGGATTCAATGAGCTACAATCATTTGCTCAAGAGATGAGAGACGGGTTCAAGGAGATGAGGACCCAATTCAATGAGTTTGGTGCATGGAGGAGGCAAGTCGACAATCAATTTGCCCAAATCGCAACTCAAGCCCCGAGAGAGAATGGGAGACTTCCGGGCTGACCCGAGGAGAACCCTCGAGCTCAAAACAATCAAAATGAAGTCCGGGCAATTGGATTGAGAAGTGGCCGAAACCTACCCGAGCCACATGTGCCTAAGAAGAATGAAGAGAGTCGGACCAACTTACCCAGCAAGTCGGGTCCGACGTTCCCCGAAGTCGACCCAGCAAGAAGATCGACTCCTTTACCCCGGACCGAGGTTGAGAGCAACTCGGGACCGACGTACCCGGACCTCGATCCGACTCCTCTGCCCAGGACCGAGATTCACAACCACGGGCCCGACATGGTGCCTAAGTCAGTCCAACCAGGAAATGTTGCAAGTGAAGTGGGGATGTCCAAGGAGGTTGATCCAAGCAAGATTCAAGGTGCAACAATTCTTCCATATCCCTCGAAGAAGCCGAAAGATGTTGTTGAGAACAAGTTCAAGAGATTTCTCAAACTCTTGCAAGGCTTGAACATCTCTATCCCGTTCACCGATGCATTGAGCGAGATGCCATCTTATGCCAAGTTTTTAAAGGAGATTCTGAGCAAGAAGAGGTCCATAGTTGAAATGCAAGATGAGGTCAAGACCTTGGAGTTACCGTAAAAGCTAGGAGATCCCGGTCGTTTTGCTATCACTATTGGTGTGGGGTCTCAAAATTTCCAAGCCTTATGTGACCTTGGGGCAAGTGTTTCGGTGATGCCCGCTAGCATTTGGAGAAGAGAAAAGGTTGGTGAAATGGAGCCGGCCGATATGTCCCTAACTATGGCCGACGGTTCCATCATCAAGGCTAAGGGAATATTGGATGACGTTCCGGTGCGAGTTGGAAAGTACTTTGTCCCCGATGATTTCGTGATCTTGGACATGCATGAGGACCCCTTGGTCCCAATAATCTTAGGAAGACCATTCTTAGCTACGGCAGGGGCAAGGTTTGATGTCAAGAACGGCAAAGTTTCCTTTGAGATTGGTGAAGAAAAGGTCGATTTTCACTTCAACAAGGCTTTGAATGAGCCGGACGCCTTGGCCATCCTTAAACTTGAAGAAAGTGCCAAGAGAAAAAGTGAAGAAGTGGAAGTTGCTAGAGAGGTGGTTGTGTTGAGAAGTGATGAAAGCTTCAATGAACAAATACAAGTAAGGGAGTTATTGGAGCAACTTAAGGATCAAGATGAGTCAAGGATCAATGCTAGCCCAAGGAGAAATGAAGAGTATCCTTACTTATATCCTTTTAATGTTGGTGATGACCACAATTCTTCCCAAACTTTTGATTCCTACATTTGTTTAAGTGATTTGAACGATGACTTAGGAGACTCCTACATTTGCCTTAGTGATTTGAAAGATGAATTGGTAGAATCTCCTAGGAATTCTTTGGATAACCTCGGTGTAGGAAAAGAAAAACATGATGGAGCAAGTAAGGAGGAGAAATCTCATCTGTTGGAAGAGTATGATGAGAGAGGCCCGAGATCGGAGAGCCATGCCTATGTAGACCACCGTTGGTGGTTTTATGGGTATGAAGGCAATGGGAATGGGCATAACAATGGCGAGCAATTCACCGTGTTTCACCCGCCATGAGGTTGAGATTAGGAAGTCAAGCTAGTGACTCTAAACGAGCGCTTCTCGGGAGGCAACCCGAGCTAGTAGCTTTCTTTTCGTAATTTTAGTTTGGTTTTTCTTAGTTTAGCCTAGCTTTTCTCTAACCAATCTCTATCTAGTGTTTTGTGGATTTATGGTGTCGTGCATTCTTCAAAGTTGTGTAGGATTTGAGGTGAAATATTTAAATGGAAATATGGGAAAGAAGTTGCAAGAGGATGGAGTAAAATTGGTGACCCGAATACTCCCACATCGAGCCCAGGTAAGTCGGGCCCGACATAGGGACGTCGGTCCATGAAGTCGGTCCGATCCGAATTGACTAGTTGGAATGCCAATTTTGCCCTTGACCTAATTTGTCCCTTTCCCCCATTAAATACTATCCCCACCTACCTACCATCTTCATTATCAACCACCATTCCCAAAATACAACCCATCTCTCTCAAACACTCTCAAAGTTGGCCGCCCTTCCCCTTCCATACTCGATCCACACACTTCCTTTCTTCATCTCGATCCAACCACAAAAAGACCTCCCTAACCCGATTCCGAGTAGAAATTTCGAGTTCAATATAGTCCTTCATCCCCCATCTAGATCTAGATTGAGGAAATTTGAGTTCTAAGTGCTTATTTGTTTAAAAGTTCAATACTCTTCGAATCCGGTATGTGTTACTCGATCTCTACTTATTTCTTTGAAAATTTTGTGCTTTCATTGCATAGATTGAGTAATGCCATTTTTGATTGAGAGCTTGAGCTTGAGCATCAATGGTGGATTTGCATGATTTGTGAAATTGAGCTTTAAAGTTGTTTATGCATGCTTAGATCCATTTAGAACTTCGATTAGGGATGTTTGATGGTTGAATTTGAAATTTAAGTGCATGATAGAGTGATTTGGGTTGATTTGAGGTTAGAGTCGAAACATGACCTAGGTCGAGATCGACGTGCCCAGAAGAGTCGGGCCCGAGTTGTGGAAGTCGGTCCAACAAGTAGGACCGAGGTTGAGTAAGTCGGGCCCGACATAGGTCGGAAGTCGATCCATGTTGTTTTTGCTTTCTTCTTGTGATATCATGTGGATTCATGTGTTTAATTGTTGGATATAGCCTAATCATGATGTAGAATGATCATTTTCTTAGCCATTGTTAGAAGATATCCATGATGATTTATGTTGGATTGAGATGCATGTGTGTTTAGAGACTAAGTATGGGGTTCCTTTGTGTTGAAGTGTTGTTGTGTGTTGATGAGTGCTTTTGTTGAGTTGTATGGAGTTTATCTTGGACCCTTTTGTTTGATTGGATGTGTGTAGGTACCATGGAGACAAGAGCTTCATCATCTCATGTGGAAAGGCCAAGGAAGAAGTCCAAGAAGTCAAGTAAAGCGCCAAAGTTGGACGATGTCTATTTGGAGGACGATGAGCAAATGAAGAGTTATGCAAGATATATGGCGCTCGAGCATCACACAAGGTGGCTTGATTGGGAAGCCGTGAGGAAGATGGACATGGATCAAGCCCTTCCAAGGTGCTACTCCCACATCGGTCTCAATGGGATGCTAAGGTGGGACAACAACCACTACCCCGCCCTCACCTCGAAATTCATGGCCACGTTCGAGTGCACTTATGACAATGTGGAGGATGAGGAAGGGGCGATCACTTTCCAATTGGGCAATGAGGACCACAATCTCACTCTTAGGGATTTGGCTACCTACTTCGGGTTTCCATGCCCAAGAGAAGAGACCGGCGTCAACAATGAGAAGGTGAACCAAGTGTGGCGTCATGTGGCCGGAAAGAGCGAGATGAGAAAGGGCGCCTCCACGACCGAGATTGCTAGCCCTCTTTTTCTGGTCATGGTGCGAGTTTTGGGGTGTGCAATCTATGCTCGTCATGAGTTGAGCAAGCCGATGAAGGAAGAGATCATGTTGCTCCATGAGATGCTCTTCAACACCGAGAAGCCCATGAACCTTGCATGGGAGTGGGTCAAGATGGTGCGAGACTTCCAAAGCTCCTCTTGGATCTACTTCGGCGGGATGATAGCAAGGCTCGCCATGCGTCTAGGAGTTGATCTCGACAAGTACTCTCCGGCTCCGAATGGTGTTGAGTTCATGAACATGAAGTATTTCAAGAAGGCCAACATCATCAAGGAGAAGCTCTACATGATTTCCTTGGCCCCTCACTCAAACTATGATGGAGTGTCGATCCGGTTAGTGCACAACCTTTATGATCTTTCTCGGTATCAAAATTGGTACTAAGTGTGGGCCGACAATCCACACTCATTTGGTGACCCCGAAGGTGCAAGAGAGGGGTGGCGACAACAACCTCAACACATCCGGTTTACTTCCCCTCCATCTACACCGGAGTCCGACCAAGACAACTTTGTGTTTGCACCTCGTGGGGAGGACATGGATGTCGATCAAGGGCAAAATGAAGAAGATGAGCGCCTCCAAGGCTTATTGGACGACCTCCGAGCCACGCACCAAGCTCCAACACTGGCGGACCGAGGTACACACCAAGTCGGGCCCGACTTCCCTCAACGTCGGTCCAGTTCATTCCATGGTGGTGAGGTCCCGAGGCATTATGAGCGTGGAGAAGGGAGCAGTGCAAGGCGAGAGCAAGCTCAAGGTGGTGGTTATGAAGGCTATGCCCAATGGTACGGTCCGGGAATGGTGTTTCCCGATCAACAACAACCGGTGGACATGTCCTTCTTGGCCAACCAAATGGCCCATCTGCAACTTCAACAAGAGAATGTTCTCCAAGAGGTCCATCAAGTGAATCTCCAATAACAACAAATGTATCAACATCAACAACAAATGTACCAACAACAACAACAAATGCTTCAACAACAAAGTGCTTTCCAAGCTAGCCAACAAGAGATGAACCGAGCCCTCGGCTACACTAGACGAGATGTGGAGGAGCTTAGGGAGGTGGAAGACCAAAGGTGGCGGGTCCAAGATAGCTTCAACACGTGGATGAGCGGGAACTTCCCTTCCCGTGAGGACCAATGGACACGCCCGGAGCCTCAACTCCAACCACCACCACAAGACTTCTACCAAGAGCAAGTGTATGAGAGGGAGCGGCAAGCAAGGCTCCAACGAGGACGTAGATGTGACAACCCTTTCGAATGATCCTATACATGCCATTGAAGAATAAGAAATTGTGAGCTTTTCATACTCTTCTCTCTTGCTTTTATGTTTTGGTTTCCTTGTTTGATGGGGACATCAAAATTTTAAGTATGGGGTGGGGGTAAGTGTGTTCATGATTTCACTTGTTTATGTTTGTTTGTTATTTTGAGGATATTTAGTTTGTGTTTCTAGTTTGTATTTGGGATGTTTGTTTCTTGGTTTGTGGTTGATGAAAGACATGGATGATTAATTTGGTCTTGAATGGATGAGTATTTGTTTTTGGTTTTAGAGAAACTTTTGCAAAATTAAGAAAAAAAATTTTGAAAAAATTGTGTTAAAAACAATAAAAAGATTTTGTGTTTTGTAGGTTTTGGACTAGAAATTCCCATCTTAGATTGCCAAAATAAAAGCTAATGATGATGTGAGCATGTAAATTCCTTTGCATATTTTTGGATAGTTTAGCCTCTAAAATAATGTTGCTTTTGATGTGATCATGATATCTTGCTTGTTTTATTGAACATGTGAGTTCTAGAATGAGTTCTTATGCAACTAAGTATGAGTGACCCTTGTGAGATTGATTTTTGGCCATTTTAGGGATGCTTGTTCATATTTGCATATCCCTCATGTTTCTTGTATGATTAGCTCATTCATGCTTAGTAAAACTTGCTATTGCGGTGTTTATCTATTTTCCAAGACCGTCATGAGATTTGTCCTAGCATTGTCACATTGATTTTTAACTTTATTCTTCTAGTCACATAAATGTTCCATATCCTACCATGAAGTTAATCCTTTGTTTGTAGCCCCGTTCTAGCCTAAGCCTTTGTTTGAAACTCCTCAAAAATATTATTCCTAGCCTTATATGACTTGACCCTTATGGGATTGGACTTTAGAAGAGAGGTTGGGATTGTATTTGAAGAGTTGAGATTCTCTTGGGTTTAAGGGCAAAGAATGGTGTTATGAATCATGTGGGTAGTGCATCTTTGTTGTACAAAAATGAAAAAGAAAGAAAAGAAAAGAAAGAAAATGTTGGAAATGTAAAGTGGAATGAAAGCAAAGGGCTTAAGTGAAGAAAATGGTCCGACCGAGTTACAAGCAACATCGGGCCCGATGTCATAAGAAAGTCGGTCCAAATGTAGAAAGTGTTGAAAATCCAACAAAAAGCATAAGAGCAAAGATGAAGTCGAATGTTAAGTGAAGTTTTGGGTTGGAGGAAAAATGTTAAGTCTTTTGGGTGAGTGTGAAAGTAATTGTGGAATTTTGGTGAAGTTGGTGAGAGTTTAGGTTGTTCAATCCCCATTGTAAGCACCACAAGACCAAATAATTCCCACCTTGAGAAATACCAAAAGCCCCATTACAGCCCGGCCGAATGGAACCTCTTTGACGACCTCCATTGAGCCAAGTTCGAAATTCTTTGTGTACTTTGTATTAGGCAACTCTAGGTGGAGGAATTGGTGATATTAGCTTCAATAGTAAAGTCCTTACTTGCATGAATTTTGAGCTTGAGTGTTCACTGCTAAACCCAAACACATGATGAGTGATACACATTCACATATCCCTAAAGTGAGGCTTAGTTGCATTGACTTTATTCCTTGGAACACTTAATCATGTGTGATGATGTAATCTTGCTTGAATATCAATCACATGTGCTTAAAAATGTGTTTTCATACGAGGCTTTACTTGAAGATTATGTTTCGGTCTTGCTTACATTGTTATTGCTTGAGGACAAGCAAGTTTAAGTATGGGGTATTTTGATGTCTCTTTATTTGGTGGTGTTTTCATATGTGATTTCCTTTGTAAATATGTTTCTTTTTCCCTTTTTCTTGCGTGTTTTGTTCCCTTTTAGCTTAGTTCCCGTATTTCTATGAGATTCGGAGACTATGCGCATTTTATGTGTTTTGTAGGTAATTTGGCATGGATCAAAGGTCAATTTGAAGGAGGGTCGAGACATGGAGCAAAGGCCGAGCTAAAGCGGGAAAAGGAGGAGCAAGCCATGAAGAAGAACAAGAGGAAACAACAAGAAGAAGGTGGAATGAGGTCCGGACCGAGTTGCAACAACGCCGGGCCCGACTTTGGGAGATTTCAACCTCGGACCGAGATGCACAGTAACTCGGGCCCGAGGTCCTCCGTGTCGGTCCGAGTCGGTCACCGAACTACTTGGGCTCCAAGGCACGAAATTGTGGACTTCCACTTTTGCCCCTCATCTAATCTATAAAAGGCCCTCTTGTCTTCTAATTTGGGGTTCCCTCTCACACACACAAAAAGGGTTCCACACACTTGAGAAGGAACCAAGAGGATACTTGGAGAGCAAGGAGAAAGGAGAGGAGGAGGAAGAGAGAGAGAATCGGCCAAGAGAGGAAGACTTGATAGGTTTTGTTGGTAGATTTGCTTTGCTTTGTTTTGATCTTGTAGATTTGAAAACCCTTGATTGGAATTTGTGGATTGCTTTGGATTTGAATGAAACTTTGCTTTGATTTGAGATTGATGATGTTGATTGCTTTCCCTTTTGATTTGTTTGCTTTCTTTGCTTGCCACATGGAGTACATCTCCTTGATCTTGGGTTATGGGGGAAAACCCTAGCTAGGTTTGGGCTAGAAACCCCAATTCCATAGCCTTGAGTGTTTGATCTAAGGAACCCACTCTACATAGAGCTACAATTCCTTGCGAAAGTCGGGAATCAAGGCTTGAGATTGGCAAAGTAGCGAAAGTGAACATGTGTCAATCTCAAGGCCTTGCTTCGAAGGGGATTTCCCCAATGATCGAGGTGTAGAAGTGGTTGGAACGAGGGCGAAAGCACTCGATCCTAGTCCGATCATCACTCATTGCTTGAATTGGGGTGGAAAAGCCTTAATCTACTAGGGAAGGAACCCAAAAGCCCAAGATCTACTTTTAAATCTTTGAAGTTCGACAACCCCAGCTACCTCGGGCCCGACTTACCCAGTGTCGGTCCCGACTTCCTCTTGTCGCCAACATCGGGCCAGACGTGACCTCAGTGTCGGTCCCGACTGTTTTCTTTGTTTTCCTTTGTTTTACGCTCTCCTTTCTAGCTTTTTAGTATCTAGGCACATCGATCGAGTAGACTTCCCGAGTGTTCGACACCCACCACGTGCTACAACGGGGTCGGATTATAAATTGTATCTCTAGACCCTCGCACCGAGAGGCGATCAAAAGATTGGCGCCG
Source organism: Fallopia convolvulus (assembly GCA_964016875.1). Classification (NCBI taxonomy): domain Eukaryota; kingdom Viridiplantae; phylum Streptophyta; class Magnoliopsida; order Caryophyllales; family Polygonaceae; genus Fallopia; species Fallopia convolvulus. Next base: position 173,353 of record OZ024735.1, read on the forward strand.
TTGCCGGGGAAGTCTAAGTGCATTGAGTGCCAATTTGGTGAGTTTCTTGTGTTTTGGTAGTGATTTGGGTGAGGGAATAGCCCAAACCCTTTGTTTGTTTTTGATTTGTTTTGGTTTGTGTCTTTGTTTCATAGGTGTATGCTAGCTCGTTCCTCCCGAGGAACACTTGAGCTTGAGTTTGTGAGTGATCCGGAAAGTATTCTCAAGGAAGCCCGAAGAAGGAAAAGGATGGCGAATCAAGCTCTCCATGTTGATGAGGAGTTGGCTCTCCATCCGGAAAGTGTTCGACACCCACCACTTGCTACAACGGGGTCGGGTTATAAATTGTATTTCTAGACCCTCGCACCGAGAGGCGATCACGAACCAAGTAGGGTCGGTCACGACCCCCCAAGGGTCGGTCCTGAGCAAGTGGGACATCCAAAAGGTCCAACCAAACTTCCCCTGGTTCGTTCCGAGCCTCCCCAGTTCGGTCTTCATGCAGAGCAAGCTCTTGAGCTCGAGCTCTACCCTCCTTTGCTCGATCTCGAGGCTCTTGGGCAAGATGTAAGAGTTGGTGAAGGATATGAAGTGAAGGAAGAGCCTCTCTCCTCCGAAATTGAAGAAGAAAAGGTCGAGTTCCGGTTCAATCCCGCTTTGAACGAGACCGAGGGCATGGAAGTTTAGTTGATGAAGTATTCTAGCCTGGATGAAAGGTTGGTGCTTGAAGAGGATGGAAGCCAAGGAGCTAAGTGCAAGAATGAGGGAGAGGATTCGCAAGAGCTAAGTCATGAGATCGAGCCAAGTTCGACCCCCATGATTGGCAAAGGTAAGTTTCTTTATCCTTGTTCTAACTATTCTGGCTTTCGATTTCTTCTCGACCCCTCCTCCTATTTTCTCTTTGTCTATTCTTTCCGAACCGCCTTGGATTTTGAATTTTTCTAACTATTTTGTGGAGGCTCCTCATGAGTCGTTTGATGGTGGTGAACCATACTTGTTGGATATAAGCTCTGATAATTTTTGGGATAAGTATGGGGTTCCCCGCTACTTCGACGAAGCCGAGGCGCATGTGTGGATGACTTATAGTGGATGGATGGATTTCTTTGCTAGTCATGAGATGGTGCTTGGGGCGTTTGAGGACCCCGAGCCTTACTTCCCGCCTTGATGAGTAAAGGTGAAGTCGTCAAGCTAATGACATAAAAAGAGCGCTTATCAGGAGGCAACCCAACATATGACGAGCCAACTAGAGTGTGAGTCGAGAGGAGCCCGGATGGACTATGGCCAGCCCGCGCTCGACCTTCCAAGGTCGATATCGACCTCCTCCAAAGTTGTTCAAGCATGATGCCTTTCACCTTCACCTCCCCATGTGATGATGTCAACGATTCTCCATTCTTCCGCGCTTCAAAGACTTGTCTAGTGAGTTCCCTTTTCATTTTTCCCTTTTGGTTTTATTTGGATGCAATGGGGACATTGCATATTTCAAGTATGGGGTGGGGAAAAGGGAACTCTCTTGTGTCTTGTGTTTGTACATATGTGTGCTTTATGTGTCTTTTGTGTGTTTGAATTTTTTTTTGAGAAAATCCATAAAAATTTGAAAATTTTGAAAAATTCCAAAAATATTTGAGTCTTTTCTTTGTTTTTGTTTTAGGAGGTGAGAAATGCCCCTACTTAAGTATCCTCTGATGAGAACTAATACCTTTGCCTTCATGTAATTCCATGACATGTTTTGGATGGTTTAGCCTAAGTTTTGTGTTGTTGCTTTTATGTATGTGATTCATGACTTGCAATGGAAATGGAGCATATGTGTCTTTTGTTTGAGTTAATTGCAATCTAGCATGTGTGACTGATCACACCTCACTAAGGGCGAGGGTCTCAAAATACATTTATAATCAAGACCCCATTGGAGTATAGGGTCAGGTTCGTCCACAAGAATTATGGATCGTGCGGGGTTTGGTCGATTTAAACTACGCAAACATAAAGACGAGACACAAGAGACCGAGCTTTTCAGGCTCGATCCGAACCTAATTGGTTCGGTCTCAACACACAGAAGCACAAAAACACAAGAAAAGGCGAATCGAGCCTATGGGGCTCGTTTCGAGGCACAACAAACACAACAAGGGGGAAAAACAAGCTAACTAAGGGGATCCTAGGGCTAGGGGTTCATGCCAACATCAACTACACATGCTCAAACATAGATCCTAGAACTAGAGGCTTTCGCATACATTCCTAGATCATCAAATCCAATCAAATCATGCTTTCATTCACAAGGATCAACAACTTTCACAATCAATCAAGCCAATCAACTTTCCACTTTCGCTTCAAATCAATCGACCTACTATCTACTCCTAAGGACCGCGGGATCGAGAGGCTTTCGCTTCTTCCCTTCGAATCGAGTCTTGTAAATTGCCTTTTCTCTTTCGGTACTTCGCCAATTTACAAGGTTCGCTCCTCAACTTTCGCAAAGGAGTCTAACACTAAGGTAAAATAGACATGTAATCCAAGCAATCAATTCATGAATTTGGCTCAAGCACATGCAATTGAGTTGGGGTTTCACCCCCATCCCTAAGATCAAGCTATCTACTCACACATAATAGGAGAAAACAAGGAAATCAACAAAATCAAAACACAAACCATAATCTAAGGCAAGATCGATGATGCGACCCTCGTCATGGATGCTAGCCAAGAGGATGACGCATTCACACTTCGCTCGGATGGCCCCATCACTCGTGCCATGACCTCGCCAGCGCCGAGACCCTGCCGCGCCAGCCTCGCGACAGCCTTGTCGTGACACTCCCGGCACGGTAACGGACGACCTATCCATTTTTAGTACTTTTATGCATTCTTTCTATTATGGAACATTTCTATTGTTGGTTTTACACATTTAAAAAGACATTTATGGGCCTTGCGCCGACCATTTTCGGACCGCGCCGTTGGGCCTAAGTTTGCAAGCTTACCCTAGGCGCGCCGCCACTAGTTTAGGGTTTCTTTGAGTTTTCTTCAGCCGCCTCCCTATATAAGGGGGCGTACGCATATGTTTCAATTCAGCGCACACTTTAGGATTAATTTAGTAGAGGGTTTCTCCTAGTTTCTCCTTAGTGCTATTGCGCCGCCCCTACAATTCATTCAAGCTCTCGTTTTCTTGCAATTGTTCGTACTAATTTCAATCAACCAAGCCTTCCGCTACGCCAATTGGAGACCCACTACTCGAATCAACGATCGATCCGAAGCATCCCAAGCGAGGGACGCATCAACTGGCATCAGAGCCAAGGTTTGAGTAAGTCTCATTCAACCCTTCTAGTTCATTCTCACACGTCTTTCCGCCAATTCAAACCCTAGATTCATCCTCCACTTTGCATATCCGCCATCTAGGGTCCCAAATTTTTTTTCTTTGCTTCGAAATTCATTCAAAAAAAAAATCAACCGTACCCTAACTCATTCGATCTATTGATTTTGGTGAAGTTGTTGCTTTGTCTTGCTAGTTGCATGCACTTAGGACTTGTTTTGCCAATTTCTCTTGTGCTTCGTGTGATTGTTTGCGTGTTGATTATCTAATTGTTGAATCGGTTCTAGAGTAGAAAACCTAGTCCGATTTATTTGTTAAAAAAAAACTTGTTCTTCGACTACAAAGCCAAAATAAGGTAACTAGTCGATTGGATTAAAAAAAAAATCTCGTGAAGATCACATGCCAAAATAAGGCAAGATCTGCACTGCTTTCAAATTTCGCAACTTTCATTCATATCATTGCTTGCCTTGCGTTGTTGGTTTCGAACTTGCCTGGTCTTGCTTAGCTTGCATTGTAATTTTCGGATCCACTTCATTGATCGAGTTTGAGTGACCTTTAGCCTTGCCAATCCTTCAACGTGTGGTTTGAACACAAGGGTCGGCTAGACTTAAGTGTACTGTAACTCTTGTTTAGTTGCTTGTGAACTTCTTACTTGCTTCGATGACTGGTATTACCATAGGTACAATGTCGGAGTCGGGAGACGGTGGAAACAACAACCCCACCGAGGGACAAAACCCTACCCAAAATCGAGAGGCGAGGAACCCCGAAGCCGTGGCGCGCATAGAAGAGCTCGAACGCCTCTTGGGGGCGAGCCAAACTCAATCGAAGCACACCGTGCCACAGCAGCATGGCTTAGCTTCCGAAATCCATGGCGTGCCAGGCGTGTCCGCGGAGGACGTTGCTCGTGCCAACGCGAAGGGGAAGAAACACGCACAACCTTCATCACAATTCGGCACCATGCAACGCATGGAGTCGATAAAAGAAACTCGCCAATATGATCGGCACGATGGTGGTCCCCGGACCGCTGATCGCTATCAAATGGCGCGAGATTATCGGGACACACAAGTATACGACGTATATTCCGATGAGGAGTACAACTCTGAGGAGTATAGACGTCGACATACGAGTGGGGATCCCAAAAGAAAGAAAAAGAACAAGTCGCCGACGTATGTGTACGAAACCCCAAAGCGGAAGCACGGGGCCAAGTATTACGACGCCGACGCATACAGAGTCGAGGACGACCTCGGGCATCAAAGTGCTCGTAGTCCGTTCTCGGAGTTTGAAAACGAGTACGATGAGTTCTCGGATTATTCTAATGAATCTTCATTTGAGCATCCAAATGTGCAGGATCCGGAAGAACATGACAACCGGCCTTCGGATTGGATCCCACCTCCGCGTCTTGCCAAGCATCGCAACGAGTACGATCGAGTCTATGGCTCGGGTCGCACACACGGCGCGCATGGACGGCGCGACAGGGATCGAGACGATCGACGTCCTCGGAGGCCTTACGGTGGAGACGATCCAGACGACGGGGATGACGATCCGCATCGAGGACAACCTCGGCATCGGCGCGACAGGCGCGCATACTCGCCTCGGCGTGCCAGCCCTGGGAGCGATCGGGATCACCGCGATGCCCGGGATCCACGGCAACAACGTCGGGATGTCAAGGTAAAATTCGAAAACTTTTCCGGTTCTTATGATCCTGATGCGTTTTTGGAGTGGTTACAGGGCACGGAGCACACTCTCCGTCATTTAGGTTACGAGGACGACGAGAAGGTGGAGGTTGTGATGCTCCATTTCGTTGGCGCCTCTAGGACTTGGTGGAACCGATTCGAGTCCGAAAGGATTCGAAAAGGCAAGCCTCTAATCCGTGAGTGGCATCAACTCGTCTATATCTTGAAGAAGAGGTACATTCCGGCCGATTACAAGGACAAGATGCACATCGAGATCATGCGCATCAAACAAGGCACAATGACGCCGGAGGAATACTTATCCAAACTCGAAGACATGTTCTTCAAGGCGAGGATGAGCGTCTCACCGTCCGTAATGGAGACGAGGTTTCTTTCGGGTTTAAGGCAGTCCATTAAAGATAGGTTTGAGATCCTTCCAATCAAGGACATCAACAATTTGGCTCAATACGAGGCTCAGCACAACAAGGGTCGGAAACACATGGTTTTCAACCTCGGGGACCTCGTGTGGCTCCATCTTCGGAAGGACAGGTTTTCGGATTCAAGGAAGACGAAGCTTCACCAGCGCGGCGACGGGCCTTTTCGGGTCCTTGAGCGAATCGGAGACAACGCGTATAAGCTCGACCTCGAATGCAAGCACTCGGTTCACTCAAGCTTCAACGTTGCTGAGCTCTCCCCTTATGTTGCACCCGCTTATGAGGAAACGGGGACGTTTCCCAGCCAAGTGGGGGAGGGTGATGCGACCCCCGTCATGGATGCTAGCCAAGAGGATGACGCATTCACACTTCGCTCGGATGGCCCCATCACTCGTGCCATGACCTCGCCAGCGCCGAGACCCTGCCGCGACAGCCTTGTCGTGACACTCCCGGCACGGTCACGGACGACCTATCCATTTTTAGTACTTTTATGCATTCTTTCTATTATGGAACATTTCTATTGTTGGTTTTACACATTTAGAAAGACATATATGGGCCTTGCGCCGACCATTTTCGGACCGCGCCGTTGGGCCTAAGTTTGCAAGCTTACCCTAGGCGCGCCGCCACTAGTTTAGGGTTTCTTTGAGTTTTCTTCAGCCGCCTCCCTATATAAGGGGGCGTACGCATATGTTTCAATTCAGCGCACACTTAAGGATTAATTTAGTCGAGGGTTTCTCCTAGTTTCTCCTTAGTGCTATTGCGCCGCCCCTACAATTCATTCAAGCTCTCGTTTTCTTGCAATTGTTCGTACTAATTTCAATCAACCAAGCCTTCCGCTACGCCAATTGGAGACCCACTACTCGAACCAACGATCGATCTGAAGCATCCCAAGCGAGGGACGCATCAATCTATCCACAAACAAGGAACACAAAGGGAAATTGATCCACATATTAATCTAAGAAATGCAAAACAAACTTGAATTAAGAAAAGGAAGAAGAATTCTTACAAACCCTAGGCTAGATCTACAATCCTCTCCTCCAATCCTTCAAGCTAAGGGTTTCTCTCCTCTCCAAAGAAAGGAATTCATCCCCTTCTATAGATCTAGGGTTTCTTCCCTCCCTTGGAGAAGAATCCACCCCCTTCTTCCTCTCTCTCTCTCTCTCTCCCTTTCTTCCTTCTAGGTTAAGTGTTCTTCCCCTTGAAGAATAAATCCCAAGAGTATATTTAGAGACTTCCTCCCTATTAAAAAGACCTAAAAGCCCTTCTTAACCTCTTCCCCAAGGAACTAAATACAATTATTGGAATTTCTTATAAAATCTCGAAAAGAAACTAAGGCGGCGAAAGTGCGACTGAAGCGGAGGGGGTCGGTCCGAGCCACCCTAGGCTCAGTTGCAAGCTTCTGACAAGCAGGTGGGTCGATCCTAGCCATGGGAGTGTCGGTCTAAGGCAGGGGAGGGTCGGTCCTTGGCCCATTTCACTCATTCTTCGTTCGTTTGCTCCCATTTTGGCTCGGTTCTTTGCCCCTTCGCTCGGCTTCACTTCTAGCTCACCTTGGCTTCATTCCATGCTCTTCCTTGGCTCTTCTTAGCTTGATCTTGTCTTCTTCTTCATCCTTTCTCATCCTCCATTCTTGCCTTGATGCTTCAAAATCCATGATTCTTGCTTCAAACACCTACAAAACACAACCAAAGCGCATAGTCTTCGAATCTCATAGAAATACGAAAACTAAGCTAAAAGCCTCCAAAATCAAGGAGAAACTAGGGAAACCAACTCTAAACTAAACTAATCAAAGCCTAAAAACCAACCTAAAAGATGGACATCAGTGACCCTTTGTGAGATTATTTTTGGCCTAGGGATGATGTCTTTGATATTCCCTCTTTTGTTGTGTGATTATGCTCATTTCATGTACATATCTTTAGTTATTGCGTTGCATATCTATTTCTTGAAGCCAGCATGAGATATGTTCGTGCATGTTGATCTTGAATGTGAAATTTAGTTTTTTTAGCCTACATATATTCCCTATCCTACCTACGCTATCCCTTGCTTGTTAGCCCCGTTCTAGCCTTTAGCCTTTTGTCGATAGCCCCACAAAATACAAGTCCTAGCCGATGATAGCTTGATGAAAGCGGGAATTGAACTTAGTTGAGTGGCTTGTGAAGTTATTTTTTGTGGAAAACTTTGGGTAAAGGGAATGAATTGGGAAACACATTTTTAGTAGTGCATCTTTGTGGAGAAGTTAAAGGGTTGTTGGATAAAAGAAGTGAAGTGTTGAAAGTAGAGCAAAGAGTGAAAAGTGTAAAAAGTGGCTACATTCGAACCAAAGTGGTTCGAACCGAACCATAATGTGCTCAAAAAGAAAAGAAAAAAATTTGAAAGAAAAAAAAGGAAAGAAAAGGAAAGGAAAGAAAGGAAGTGAAGTGTTATCCAACAATTCCTAGTTTTAATATGTATGTGGGACTATGGGTTGAAAATTATGGGTTGAGAGTTTCATTGTTGAGAGTGTTTGGGTTGAGTAGTGAGATGTGGAGTTTTTGGTGATGTGTGTGAGGTTTAGATGTTCGATTCCCGTTTAAGCACCACATGGCCAAATAATTCCTTCCCTCATGAATTATCGAGCCCCATTACAACCCGGTCGAATGGAATCTTCTATGAAGATTTCCATTGAGCCTAAGTTCATTTTCTTGTCAATGTGTATGACATCTCTAGGTAGAGAGAATGGTGATATAATTCTCAATGACATAGTAGATTTTGCATGGTATTGAGGTGAGTGTTGCATATAAAGCCTAAATACATGATTGAGAGAAACACTTTGATCACATTCCCTAGAGTGAGGCTAGTTTGCAATTGCTTAGACTTAAGACATCTATACACTTGTGATGACGTTTATTTGCATTTTAATGTTTTCACTTGTGCTTAAAATGTTTTGGACAAAGGCTTTACTTGACATTCATGTTTTGGTCTTGATTGCATGGTTATTGCTTGAGGACAAGCAAGCTTAAGTATGGAGTGTTTTGATGTCCATCTTTTAGGTAGGTTTCTAGGTCTTGTTTAGCTTAGTTTAGAATTGGTTTCATAGGTTTCTCCTTGATTTTGGAGGCTTTTAGCTTAGTTTCCACGTTTCTATGAGATTCGGAGACTATGCGCGTTTTCTTGTGCTTTGTAGGTCTTTGAGGCAAGAATCATGGAGTTTGGAGCATCAAAGAAAGATGGAGGATGATCATGGATGAAGAATAAGTCAAAATGAAGCTAAGAGGCTAAGGAAAGAAGCCAAGACGAGCTAGAAGCAAAGCCAAGCGAAGGGGCGAAGAACCGAGCCAAAACGGGAGCAAACGAGTGAAGAATTAGTGAAATGGGCCAAGGTCCGACCCTCCCCTACCTTAGACCGACCCTCCCATTGATAGGACCAACCCACCTGCTTGTCAGAGCTTGCAACCGAGCCTAGGGTGGCTCAGACCGATCCCCTCCGGGTCGGTCGCCTTCACCGACTTTGCTATTTTCGGGATTTTCTTGTTTAATTCCAAAAATGCTTGTATAAAAGGGGTTAGGTGAGATATTTTAGGGGATCTAATCTCATTCTTAGGGGACTCTTAGAGAGGAAGGAAAGGGAGAGAGAGAGGGTTCTCTTCCCAAGAGGGGAATTTGTCCCTTTTGGGGGGATTTGAGAGATTTTTGTTGGCTTGGAGAAGAAGAAATCCCTTGATTGGGATTTAGGAGTAGAGATTGAGTAGAGATTTGAGAAGGAGACTTGGATCTTGTAAGTTTTCTCTTTCATTTTCTTTATTTGATTGAGATTTGGCTTGATTCATGCTTCCCTCTTCCATCTCTTTCTTGATTTTGTTTTTTGCCTTGATTTCTTCCATTTAGTTTGAGTAAATAGTTGGATCCTAGGGATGGGGGTGAGATCCCAACCCAATTGGGCTTGATTGTTCTCATTTCCCCCTTTTGATTGCCCTAGATCATAATTCTCTCTACCCATTGATGAGGATCTAGGCATGATTGATGAGGATTGAGTGATTGATTGCACAATTGGTGTCCAATTGCATGTGCTTGAGTTGAATCCATGAATTGAATGCTTGAATTCCATGTCTATTTGCTCTTGATTTGATTCCTTTTCGAAAGTTCAGGAACGAACCTTGTAATTGGCGAAATAGCGAAAGTTAAAAGGCAATTACAAGGCTCATTTCGAAGGGGCGACGCGAAAGCCTCTCGATCCCATGGTCATAGGAGTAGGTAGTGAGCCCTAGGTTTGCGAAAGTTGACCGGGCTAGGCTTGATTGATTGCGAAAGTCGTCGATCCTTGTGTTTTAAAGCATGATTTGATTTGATTCGTGTTTGGGCATGTATGATTGGTGTTGGTTCGAACCGCTACCCTAGGATCTCCCTAGTTTCCGTTGCTTTTCCCCTCGTTTTGCTTGCATTGTGCCTCGTGTTCGAGCCCCCTAGGCTCGATTCGAGCCACCTGTAGCCCTTTTCTTGTGTTTTCGTGTTGCGCTCGAGCCTCTTAGGCTCGGACTGAGCTTGTCGTCCTTGCGAGTTTTGCCCTTGTTTTCCCTTCTTTCGTAGTTTATCGATCGGACCTCGCACGATCCATAATTCCCCGTGTTCGAACCTGACGTCCGTACTACATCGGGGTGCCAACGAGGCGCAAAGAGTGCCAAAAAGTGGCACAGTCAGCGTTGATCGAGCAAATGGTGCCAAAACTGAGCCAAACTTGAACCACACCAAAAATAGGGGGGAAAGATGATTATTTAGTGGAGGAGCGCCGAGGGAAGTGGTCGGGTGCCCCAAAAGTTCCACAACCTCAGTTCGTGGCCGACACCGAGCGGCGCACCAAGAATGAAAGTGGGCGATCTCCCAAACCACTCGTGCGTTTGGGTCAAATTTGGACAAAAGAGAGCTCTCTTAGGGAACTACAAATGAGCCAGAAGACCGCCGAGAGAAAGTGGCTGGAATCCAGAAAGTGCCGCTGCCTTCCACCTTGCACGACACCGAGTCACGGCGCAACAATGATCATGGCAGTTTTTCCAAACCACCCGGGAAAAATGGGCCATATTTTGGGGAATCTTCTGAACCATAGGGAGCTACAATATGGCCTAAGGATGTGCGAAAGAAAGTGAAGAAATCTGGTCTTCAAGGCAAGGTAGAGCACCGCACGCTAGCGTTTTGCGCGATGGTGCCTACGCCCGAGCCACGGCCTATGGCAATGCGCCATTGCTACATTATAATAAGAAAGGAGGTTTGTACACTTGATTCATCCAATGTTTACATTCCAAAGTGTGTGCAAAACGTCCTAGAGGAGTTCAAAGACATCATGCCCGAAGAGCTACCACAAGGACTTCCTCCAATAAGGGGTATTGAGCACCAAATTGATTTCGTCTCGGGCGCATCATTACCATACCGAGCCGCTACTATGGCCAGCCTGGAAGAGACGAAAGAACTTCAATAGCAAGTGCAAGAGCTCATGGATAAAGGCTATGTGCGTGAGTCGATTAGCCCTTGCGCCGTGCCCGTCATCTTGGTGCCACAGAAGTATGGATCTTGGCGCATGTGTGTGGATTGCCGAGCCATCAACCAAATTATGGTAAAATATCGTCATCCCTTTCCTCGTTTAGATGATATGCTTTATGAATTATATGGTGCTTGTTTCTTTTCAAAAATTGATTTAAGAAGTGGGTATCATAAAATTCGCATGAAAGAGGGGGATGAATGGAAAACGGCTTTTAAAACTAAGTATGGACTTTATGAATGGTTAGTTATGCCTTTTGGTCTTTCTAATTCTCCTAGTACATTCGTGAGGCTATTGAACCATTTTTTGAGGAAATACTTAGGGTAATTTGTCGTTGTCTATTTTGATGATATTTTGGTCTATAGTAGGACTCTAGATGAGCATGATGAGCATTTAAGGACTGTTTTCAAGTGTTTAAGAGTTGTGCACTTATTTTTTAACTATAAAAAATGTTCTTTTTGCTCGGAGTCTACGCTTTTCCTTGGTTTTTTGCTTTCTAGGAGAGGACTTCAAGTTGATGACACAAAGGTGAAAGCAATCAAGGAATGGCCAACACCAACAACTCCAACAATGGTGCGTTCTTTCTTAGGGCTTGCCGGGTTCTATAGGCGCTTTGTGAGAGGATTTAGCGTCATAGCAGCCCCATTGCACGAGTTGACTAAGAAGAATGCCTCTTTCAAGTGGAATGATGATCACGAGGCTGCCTTCCAAAGGCCAAAAGCAAGCCTCACCAACGCCCATCTTCTTCAATTTCCCGACTTCTTAAAAACATTTGAATTGGAGGTTGATGCATTCGGGCATGGCATTGGATGCGTGTTGACACAAGGAGGCAAACCCATGGCATACTTTAGTGAGAAGCTAAATGGAGCCGAGTTGAATTACCCAACTTATGACAAAGAATTGTTTGCCCTAATTCGTTGCTTGAAAACATGGCAACATTATCTTTGGCCGAAGGAGTTTGTGATACATTCGGATCATAAGGCTCTCAAGTATCTTAAGAGCCAATCGAGGCTCAATAGGAGGCATGCACGTTCTGTGGAGTTCATGGAGACTTTTCCATACGTGGTGAACTACAAAAAGGGCAAGGACAACATCATTGCCGACGCCCTATCAAGGAGGTACGTGTTTCTCTCTTCTTGTGATGCTAAAATCCTTGGTTTTGCTTTGAATAAGGAATTATATGCTAGTGTTCCCTTGTTTGGTGAAAATTATGATCATTGCATGACTAAGGGTCCTATGAATGCTTTCTTTGTTGATGATGGTTACTTGTTTAAGGGGGGGGAATTGTGTATACCATTGCCATCCATTCGTAGGTTGCTCACTGGAGAAGTACATGAAATTCGTGGGCATAGAGATCTAGATAAGACTTTAGAAGGGCTTAAAGAACACTACTATTGGCCTAACATGTCTTGTTATGTGCAAAAATTTGTTAATAGTTGTGTTACTTGTCATAAAGCTAAGTCTAGACTTAACCCATTCGACTTATATCAACCTCTTTCTATTCCAAGTGCACCGTGGGAGGATATTTCTATGGATTTCATTGTAGGATTGCCTAGGACTAGAAGAGGACGTAATAGTATTTTTGTGGTGGTTGACCGATTTTCTCAAATGGCACACTTTATCCCATGTCATACTACTGATGACGCTTCTATGATTGCTAACTTGTGTTTTCAAGGAAGTGATTCGACTACATGGTATTCCTCTTACCATTGTGTCGGATCGTGATGCAAACTTTCTTGTTTATTTTTGGAAGTGTCTTTGGCATAAGCTAGGTACGAAGTTACTCTTTTCTACATCTTGCCATCCTCAAACGGATTGGCAAACCGAGGTAACAAATCGCACTCTTGGAGCTCTTCTTCGTACTATGATTAAAACTAAACTTAAAATGTGGGAAGAAGTTTGGCCTTTTATGGAGTTTGCTTATAATAGGTCAATCCATTCCTCCACAAATAAGGCACATTTTGAAGTGGTGTATGGTCTAAACCCTAAAACGGCGAGTGACTTGGCGCCGCTTCCTTACAAGGTCGAGCCACATGAGGATGCATTGGATTGAGTGGAGTCAATTAAGCGCATCCATGAAGACACAAGGAAGAATTTGGAGATGAAGGTCGAGAGGTACAAGAAGCTTGCGGATTGTGGAAGGAAGGAGATGATCTTTAAAGAAGGTAGCCTCGTGTGGGTGCATCTAAGGAAGGATCGTTTTCCTAATTCGAGAAACAACAAGCTCAAGCCTCGTGGAGATGGACCTTTTCGTGTGCTCAAGAAGATTGGACCTAATGCTTATGAGTTGAACTTGCCTGATGATTAATGTTTCAGATTTGTCAGCATTCATACCCGATGACGACTCCGACATTGAACCGGGAACGGTTCAACATTTAGTGGAGGAGAATGATAGCAAACAAGACCATGAAGATCCACAAGATGTTGAAGATTTGATGACGACTCCAATTCAAGGTCCAATTACAAGGAGTCGAGCTAAGAAGATCATGAAGGGCACTTCCATAGCATTAAAGTGTTTATTTTCAAGAATGGAAGAGTCCAAGAAGGAGAAATGGTTTACATTTCTTAATGGAAATGGGAGTGGAAATGGGATGCCAAAAATGGGAACAAATGGAGGCCAAGATGGGGCCACACGCGCGTGGCCCATGTTGTGGCACGAGAGTGCCCGACGCTAGCCAATGCGCACGCGCCAGCCCGCACCTAGCTGGCCAGGCTTGGCGCTCAAGGCAAGTGTTGCCTTATTTGGTGACACTCTCTTTTCTCCCTCTTTTCCTACAATCCAAGTTGTTCTACTTACCATATTTTGATGAAGACCTTCCTTGGACATGAAGAAAGAAGGGTTTCCATATCTATAAAGACTTGGAGTGCAAGAGAAACACTTTCCTTATGCATATGGGCGTTATCTTCTCTAAAGTAGGCGTGTTCACACTTGGTTTGTGTTCACACTTGGCTTATGAGAAGACCCACTTTCCATATTTGTTTGGGAAGGGTTTCTATCTTTATTATTACTTTGCTTCCAAGACAATATTTGTATTTTTTAGATTTAAATTATTATTGGAAGATATTTCTTATATCTTTTGATAATAATTTAGGATATTATTTTATCTTTATAGATAGCTTAGCTTAGCCTAGATTTTTAGTATAAATACATAGGGGTGGACGTCCATTATGCTCAGCGTGAATTGAAGAGAGCTTGTTGCTTCTCTTCAACGCCACCCTTGCTATTTGTGAGACATTGTTGAATTTGCAATTTGAATACAGTCTGGTTTTCTTCAACACTTGTATCCTTGAAATCGTGTGTGTGTTTGAAACTTGAGATTGTGAAACAAGTAGAGGATTGGAGAAAGATTTAACTTGGTGCAAGATCTAGATCCCTCGCTTCCTCATCATGTGTGACGTCCAAAGAGGCCTAATGTAGGGGTGTCACACATCAGTGCACAAGATATATTCTTGCCATATTTGTGGTGCTCTTCTTCTAGCTTGATTAATGATAAGACTTTCCATAAATGTGGAGAGAAGGGTTTCCTTATTTGTGGGCATCCTTGCCTTGGCATCCAAGAAGACATCTTGCCTTATTTGTGGCTGCCATTAATTTGGCTTGATTTGAAGAGAAGGGTTTCCTTTTTTAGGCCACGCCTCTCTCTCCCCTCTTGCCTTGCTCTCTAAGTTGTACACTTGCCATATTTGTTGGAAGTCTTTCTTATCCTTGAAGAAAATGACTTTCCATGTTTATTTAGCCTTGGAGTGCAAGCAAGCATGGTTTCTATATTTGTTGGCGCCCTCTCTCCTCTCACCTTGACTTGGTGCCCAAGCTTCACTTGTTTCCTTAGATGGTTGGACGTCTTTGGCATGATTTGGATGATGAAAATGGTAATTTCCATATTTGTGAAGATTAAGGTCCAAGCAACCAAATTTTCTTTATTATGGTGGGCGTGATCTTCTTCCATTGGTGGGGCGTCCTTACATGTCTTGTGTGAAGACATCACTTTCTATTCTTATGATGGGAAGGGTTTCTATCTTTATTATTCCTTAGCTTGCAAGACATTGTTTTATATTTCTAGATAGAAATTATTATTGAAAGATTTGCTTTGTATCTTTTAATAATAATTTATGATAGAGTTTTATCTTCTAGTGTTGGGATGATGTTGAGGACGCTTTGTACTTAACATTGAAACAACGATTTCATCGTTCCTTAGTTTTGATAATGACAAACTACTCTTGGAACTAATGTTATCACTTGAGCGTTTCAGGAAAATCGAACAGAAAAGATAACTGGTTCGCGTCCATAGGTTGTATGGACGCCACAGGGTTGAAACGATCTTCATCAATAAACTCCAAGTGTGAAAGGCGTTCTTCAAAGCTGTGGACTCTGTCCCATCAAGAAGAATCCTAATGTTTTGGATAAGATCGAAATGAAACATCCTCGTATCCAGCAGACAATGATGAAATGCAATCAACAGATAACGAGGGACTGCAACCTTACATCCAGTGGACAAAGCCGCCAAGCAGTCACATTCAACCTGGATCTTTCGTGTGTCAGAAGCAACACCTGAAAGACTCCAATGTCGCCATCAAGATCACATCTTCCCAAGTGTGCAGAGTGATCTGATCTAGGAATGAAAGGCTACAGAAATCGAGGACGCTGTAGAAGGGTTGAATAGTAATTCAACACTGTGCCACGCATCCCAAGTTGCTTCCCAAACCCTTGGCTATAAATACAATTGATCATATTAATGGCAGGAAAGGTGTTCTCAAGTTAAGCATTGAATAATCTCTCAACAACCAAAGAGATTGAGCATTTAAGATCAAAATAGCTTGAGCCCCCAAAGAACACATTAGAAAATCATTGTAACAAAAGAGAGAATCGCATTTCCTTGTTTGATAGGATTTGTAACTAAGCTACTGGACGACGAACGCTCCATAGGCTTAGAAGGACGTTTCTCATTCTTAGACAGATTTGTATTAAGTTTGAGTGAGAAGTGTTAGTGGTTGAGAGATACACAATAGTGAACTAGCAAGGACGCTAGGGTCAGAGAAGTTTGTGGATCTGCCTTGTAATAGCACTTAGGACTCAAAGCAATACAAGACCTAAGAAGAACGTGATTCAAAATCCTTCAAGCGAAGGTAGAGGTTTACTCACGAAAGACTAGTTGGTCTGAGTGAGGTTCCTCTCTAAATACCGCGTCCATTAGTATCTCTCTTATCCTTGTTTATTCCTGCTTGTGTTTATTATTCCGCTGCCTAAGGACGCTTCTCAGAAACGTCCTTAGAACTCATTTTTGCTAACACATGATACAACAATTGGTATCAGAGCCTGGACTCTAGATTTTTGTTAGCTTTGCAGGAATATGACGTCATCCAGAAATGACGAAGTGATGGAACAGGTTGGAAATTCTTGTGGAAAGCCCCCAAAGTTGACTGACGGAAAGTTTGAAAGATGGAGACAAAGATTCGAGTGTTGGATCGCAAGTCAAAATTTTCAGTGCTGGATTGTTATCACCGATGGTGACTTCAAAATCGACGCCTCCAAAATCGGCAGATATAGTGAGTGGAGCCCAAACGACTGGAAGAAGATGGAAACCAATGCTCAGGCAAAGGTCTATCTTCAATGACTTTCCATGTTTATTTAGCCTTGGAGTGCAAGCAAGCATGGTTTCTATATTTGTTGGCGCCCTCTCTCCTCTCCCCTTGACTTGGTGCCCAAGCTTCACTTGTTTCCTTAGATGGTGGGACGTCTTTGGCATGATTTGGATGATGAAAATGGTAATTTCCATATTTGTGAAGATTAAGGTCCAAGCAATCAAATTTTCTTTATTATGGTGGGCGTGATCTTCTTCCATTGGTGGGGCGTCCTTACATGTCTTGTGTGAAGACATCACTTTCCATTCTTATGATGGGAAGGGTTTCTATCTTTATTATTCCTTAGCTTGCAAGACATTGTTTTATATTTCTAGATAGAAATTATTATTGAAAGATTTGCTTTGTATCTTTTGATAATAATTTATGATAGAGTTTTATCTTCTAGTGTTGGGATGATGTTGAGGACGCTTTGTACTTAACATTGAAACAACGATTTCATCGTTCCTTAGTTTTGATAATGACAAAATACTCTTGGAACTAATGTTATCACTTGAGCTTTTCAGGAAAATCGAAAAGAAAAGATAACTGGTTCGCGTCCATAGATTGTATGGACGCCACAGGGTTGAAACGATCTTCATCAATAAACTCCAAGTGTGAAAGGCGTTCTTCGAAGCTGTGGACTCTGTCCCATCAAGAAGAATACTAATGTTTTGGATAAGATCGAAATGAAACATCCTCATATCCAGCAGACAACGATGAAATGCATTCAGCGGATAACGAGGAAATGCAACCTTATATCTTGTGGACAAAGTCGCCAAGCAGTCACATTCAACCTAGATCTTTCGTGTGTCAGAAGCAACACCTGAAAGACTCCAATGTCGCCATCAAGATCACATCTTCCCAAGTGTGCAGAGTGATCTGCACTAGGAATGAAAGGCTACAGAAATCGAGGACGCTGTAGAAGGGTTGAATAGTAATTCAACACTGTGCCACGTATCCCAAGTTGCAGGAAAGGTGTTCTCAAGCTAAGCATTGAATAATCTCTCAACAACCAAAGAGATTGAGCATTCAAGATCAAAATAGCTTGAGCCCCCAAAGAACACATTAGAAAATCATTGTAACAAAAGAGAGAATCGCATTTCCTTGTTTGATAGGATTTGTAACTAAGCTACTGGACGACGAACGCTCCATAGGCTTAGAAGGACGTTTCTCGTTCTTAGACAGATTTGTATTAAGTTTTAGTGAGAAGTGTTAGTGGTTGAGAGATACACAATAGTGAACTAGCAAGGACGCTAGGGTCAGAGAAGTTTGTGGATCTGCCTTGTAATAGCACTTAGGACTCAAATCAATACAAGATCTAAGAAGAACGTGATTCAAAATCCTTCAAGCGAAGGTAGAGGTTTACTCACGAAAGACTAGTTGGTCTGAGTGAGGTTCCTCTCTAAATACCGCATCCATCAGTATCTCTCTTATCCTTGTTTATTCCTGCTTGTGTTTATTATTCCGCTGCCTAAGGACGCTTCTCAGAAACGTCCTTAGAACTCATTTTTGCTAACACACGATCCAACAATTGGTATCAGAGCCTGGACTCTAGATTTTTGTTAGCTTTGCAGGAATATGACGTCATCTAGAAATGACGAAGTGATGGAACAGGTTGGAAATTATTGTGGAAAGCCCCCAAAGTTGACTGACGGAAAGTTTGAAAGATGGAGACAAAGATTCGAGTGTTGGATCGCAAGTCAAAATTTTCAGTGCTGGATTGTTATCACCGATGGTGACTTCAAAATCGACGCCTCCAAAATCGGCAAATATAGTGAGTGGAGCCCAGACGACTGGAAGAAGATGGAAACCAATGCTCAGGCAAAGGTCTATCTTCAATGCGCTCTGTGTGAACAGGACGCTACCAGGATCAGGAACTACAAGACTGCGAAGGAGATGTGGGAAGCACTTGAGAAAATCCACATTGGATCTGCTGACATGAAGGCGGATCACCAAATGGATATCAAGCGAGAGTTCTATACCTTCACCATGAAAGATGACGAGTCCATAAAGAGCTACTCGTTCCGTTTTGGTCAAATCTGTACCAAGATGGAACAACTTGGGATCACGGACGCTGAAATTTCTGACAGCATGAAAGTCCAAGTGATCATTGATGGACTCACAGGAGAATGGAACTTCGATAGGACTTCATTCAAGGAGAATCCCTCCAACAAGGGACTCCCCATGAGTGAAATCTTCGTTAAACTGAAGAAATATGATGTCCGGCGCGAAAAGGATAAATGCATCAAGGATCGCAACATCGCTCTCCGAGTTGAAGCCGAGAAGAGAAGAGAAAGGAGTCCAAAGGAAAGCGTCCTCTCAAGCTCAGAAGATGAGGACGAGGACGATAATTTGGCTCTAATGACAAAAGCTTTCCGAAAGTTTTACAAGAAGGGAAAATTCCAAAAGAATTATTCCAGGGAGAAAGGTTCAAACAGCAAATCTTCAGACCAAGACCTGAAGGACGTTGCATGTTACAACTGTAACAGGAAAGGACACATCGCCAAGAATTGCTCTGCCCCTCAGAAGGACGACAAAGACAAAAGAAAGGGCAAGGCGTACATTGCTACATGGGACGACATAGAGGACGATCCAGAAGGCTGGGCGTCCCCTGAGTCGTGCTTAATGGCAATAGGTGAAGGATCCTCGAGTAACACCTCAGGGTTAGACACTTCTAGATGTCCAAGTCTCTCCCAAGCCGAGATTGAAAGTTCAAGCTATATTCATCCCAGACCTCCCATAGACTATGACAACCCGGAACCATCCTCTCGTCAGATGGACGAACAGGTACTCGATCTATCTCTTTTTGATGAAATCAAGAAATATGAGAAACCTGCGCTAGTTAAGTTCTTAACTAGAGTTCTTAAAGATAATATCAAACTTCAAGAGCATATTGATGAACTTGAAGAGGAGATAAAAGAGAGAGAGTCCTTACCCTTAGATTCTTCTAAAATCCCCCTATTAGGAGTCCCTGAAGGTCCATGTAAGGACTGTGAAAAGCTCAGTGCAGATCTAAAACGTGCAAACGAAAAGAGTGTTAGGCTAAGGAGTGAAAACATGAAGCTATTTAAGGAAGCCAAAGAATTAGAAGTCAAGCTTAGCAAGAATCCCTTAGTTTTTCTTCCACAAGGATCTAAGGACGCTAGTACTTCCAATTCCATGCCCATAGATCTCAAAGCTTGCGCCCCATCCAAGCTGATGTTAGCTGAACAAAAAATCGAGTACTTAGAAGCTAAAATTGAGGCTCTAGTGAATATTGAACCCAATGTTGAGGGTAAGCCTTTTTATGCTAGTTCCCAAGCTCAAAAGATTTTCAAAAACACTTGCAAGGGTGAAGGATCAAAAGTAATTGACCCCGAAGCAATGAGGAAAAGGCATATTGTGAAGGCAAATCCTAAGTACATCACGTTTGATTATTACACTATATGTTTCAATTGCAATGGAAACGGACATACCAAAGCCAATTGTCCGAGTCCACGCAAGAAGTACTCTCTGTATGCTAACCAACCAAAGCCTCCCAAATGTAAGAACGCCCCTCGTAACAATGGTAGAAACCGTTCTGATAACTATCATAAGGACGCCAATGCACATTATGATAGTCACCAGAACAACCACTACCATAGGAACGATGGACGGAATTACCAGAGGAAGAGTTCAGGGAAGCAAACTAAGTACTCCCAGGATGTTAACATTGATGAGTACTTGCCCCAAGCAGAGTTTTATCCATGTAATGAGCCAGGTAAGGATCACCTTGCCTGGGTCGCTAAACACTAACTTTGCATTTCAGGTGGAAGTGAGGGACTGCCCATGGGTGATCGATTCTGGAGCTTCAAATCACATGACTGGATCGAACTCCCATCTCACCTCACTTACCACAGGAAGTTCTGGAGGATCCGTATCCTTCGGAAACAAGGGCAAAGGAAGCATTCTAGGGACGGGAACGACAAGAGTTAATAAATCAACCAAGGTCGCAAATGTCAATCTTGTTGAAGACTTAGGCTTCAACTTGTTAAGTGTCTCCTAAATGTGTGATCAAGGGAACAATTTGATTACATTTGATTCCGACAAGTGCCTAGTCGTCAACAAGGAAACAAACCAAGTTTTGCTAAGAGGGACGCGAAGAGACAACGTGTACTACCTCGACAATAGCTATGAACCACCAACAAAGCTATGTTTAGTGATCTCCCCTGAGCTCATTGAACTGTGGCATCGAAGGGCTGTACTCAGTACCATCCTCAGACTGTTCCAACAAGATCTTGTGCGAGGACTTCCCCGAATTGATCCTGAAAAGGCCGAAGTATGCGAAGCATGCATCCAAGGGAAGCAGACGAGAAGTTCTTTCAAGCCAAAGAACGAAGTTAACACTTCGAAGCCTTTGGAACTTCTCCACATAGATCTTTGTGGACCAATGCGTACAACAAGTCAAGGAGGAAAGAGGTACATGTTTGTTATTGTCGATGATTATTCTAGATTCACTTGGATTCTTTTTCTTGTGTCCAAATCAGATGCATTCGAGGAATTCAAAGTGTTTGTCAAGCAAGTAGAAGTTGCTCTTGGGTTGAAGCTTAAAACAATAAGATCGGACCATGGGACTAACTTTGAAAATTCTGAGTTCCATGAGTTTTGCAATGAAAGAGGCATCTCCCACAACTTCTCTGCCCCAAGGACTCCTCAACAAAATGGAGTGGTCGAACGAAAGAATAGGACGCTGGAGAATATGGTCAGAACCATGATGCTGGAGAGTGGCGTCCAGAAGTCTTTTTAGGCCGAAGCCATCTCTACAGCAGCGTACATCCTGAACAGAGCCATGATTCGTCCAATTCTACACAAGACGTCCTACGAACTTCTAAGAGGAAGAGCACCAAACATCTCTCATCTGAGGACGTTTGGGTGTAAATGCTTCGTCCACAACAATGGAAAAGTTAATCTGGGCAAGTTTGACGCTAGAAGCGACAAAGGTGTGTTCGTTGGCTATTCTCCCCACATCAAAGCCTATAGGATTTACAACAAAAGGTTACAAAAGATTGAAGAGAGCATCCATGTCATCTTCAAAGAAGATTCCGTGTTGAGAAAGGACGCTTCAAATCTACCTCAGCGAGAAGTCCTTTTTTCAATGCCTCCAAGGGACGCAGACACGGATGATGATGAGCCATTAAGAAGAAGAAGCAAGAAGTATATTGGAAGCTCCTCCTTGCAAAATCCAAACTTTGTTCAAGGAGAAAGTAGAGATGAAGTCAGAACTGAGGAAGAACGTTCCCAAACTTGGTCACTCAACCAAACTTGTGAAGGTGAAGTTGATGAGTCAAGTCCTCAGGGGGAACGTCAAGTCGATGATAATGGAAAAGTCTCAAGGAACAAGGCTCGTCTTGTTGCTCAAGGCTACAAACAAGAAGAGGGCGTAGATTTTGAAGAGACATTTGCTCCAGTCGCAAGAATTGAAGTTATTCGTCTCCTCATTGCCTACGCCGCTCACAAAGGGTTCAAGTTGTTTCAAATGGACGTCAAGACTGCCTTCCTCAATGGCAAACTCAAAGAGGAAGTCTACGTCCATCAACCCCCAGGTTTCGAGGACGTCAAACACCCGGATCATGTCTATCATCTTGACAGAGCGGTGTATGGACTCAAACAAGCTCCAAGAGCATGGTATGAAAGGTTTGCTCAGTTTCTTTTGAAACATGGATACACCCGTGGATCCATTGATCAAACCTTGTTCTTAAAGAAGTCTCATAAGGACGTGTTAATTGTTCAAGTATATGTTGATGATATTATATTTGGATCAACTAACCCCGTCCTTGTAGAAAAATTCAAAGAATTGATGAGCAACGAATTCGAAATGAGTATGATTGGTGAGCTAAACTTCTTTTTGGGACTTCAAATCTCCCAATCAAGAGAAGGGACGCACATCCATCAACAAAAGTACATTCGTGAGATGCTCGAAAAATATGGAATGAATACTTCAAATCCCATTGAGACACCCATTTCTCCCAACACTCGTTTGGACGCAGACGAGAAAGGTAAATGTGTGGAACAAAAGCTTTATCGAGGTATGATCGGTTCCTTACTCTATCTCACGGCAAGTAGGCCGGACATAATGTTTGTTGTGTGCCTTTGTGCTCGCTTTCAAGCTAACCCAAAGGAATCACATCTCCAAGAAGTTAAGAGGATTTTCAGGTACCTCAAAGGACGTGACGATCTTTGCCTATGGTACCCAAGAAAGACGTCTATCCAACTTCATGCCTACTCAGATGCAGACTACGCTGGCAACATTGTGGATCGAAAGAGTACTTCTGGAATGGCGCAATTCTTGGGATCTTGCCTTGTCTCATGGGGATCCAAGAAGCAAAATTCCGTAGCTCTTTCCACAGCCGAGGCAGAGTACGTTGCTGCTGCATCTTGCTGCTCTCAAGTCCTTTGGATAAAATACCAACTTGAAGACTATGGTACGTCCTTTGGCCCCGTTCCAATCAAGTGTGACAACACTAGTGCTATAAACATTGCTAAAAATCATGTGCATCATTCTCGCACTAAGCATATTCACATAAGACATCATTTCTTGCGTGATAATGTGGAAAAAGGCTTGATCTCCATGGAACATGTTAGGACAGAAGAACAAATAGCTGATATTTTCACCAAGGCACTAGACAAGCGTCCCTTCCAGCAACTTCGATTGCTTTTGGGAATGATAACTCTTAATTAAACAAGTCCCGTTCTATTATTCTCTCCATGATTGGCTATGTTTAGTAGAAAGCATGTTGTAGGGATTGTTTGCTTTGTCATGTCATCTTGCATAAGGACGCTAGTCTAAGGAAGGTTTCTACATTGATTTCGAACATTCATTCTTCGCTTTTCAACTCTTAAAGAGTCCTTTGATCACCAAACCCTCACTATAAGCCGAAATGATGAGGACTCTAAGCTATCCCATGGCCTAAATCTTGCAAAAGCGTTCTATGAGCTTCTAATTTGTTATTTTACGGAACGTACTTGTAATGATTTTTTCTTCAAAAGAACCCAAGCATGATCATAAGGACGCTCTTGAGTCTTGTCTAAGGATGCAGTAAATTGTTCTGTCCCAAGCAACGGACGCAAGAAAGCAGTTGAAAAGAGAGTGGGTGACAGTTGCCGAAATCTGTGGAAGACAGTTGGATAAAAGGTGGAAACCTTTTGAATTTTGAAAAGGAAGTTGAAAGGTTTTTTAGTTGTCCGAATTTGGAATGTTTGTGGTGCACGTGGCAGTCGAGGAAGATTTGACAGTTTTCTTGGAAGACAAGTATTGCATTGGGAACCGTCGCGGAAGAAAGTAAGTTACCACTTTACCCCCAAACCTAACCCTACCATGACCACTATAAAGTCATAGTTACTGGCCACTTTTCACTCTTTACCGCCTCCGTAAAACCTAAACACTCGCGAACTTACCTTCTTCTTCATCTCCCAAAACTTTATGCCTTCTTTGCTCCCGCTTGCATCCATGGCACCTAAATCCAGAAATACCAGCCAAAGGACCTTCAATCGTTCTCAGCCACCAACCACAAGATCTAAACCCATGGCTACTCAACCAAAACCCTCAACTCAAGCCAAATATCCAAAATCCAAATTCCCCTTCATTGACGCTGAAGGCTTAGACCCAGTTCTTCTGGACTGGTTAGTCTATCAGACGCGAGATCTGTATGCCTATGTGTTGGCAGCCCAGAACCTTCCCCATCTTGCATTCTTCCAAATCAAGAACTTGGAGGTATTCATGTCTCACTGGGTCAAGGTGAGACTTGCTGCGATGAAATGGGAAAACCCTGCTCTTCCCCATACGTCTCACCGCCACATTCTCACGGCAGAGTTGGTCAGAGACCCCTCGCACCTCATGAATCTTCTTCCCAACATCATCAAGGAGTTCATCATTGACTATGATGAGAGCCAACCAAGGAAGAAGTACCCAAGGAAGAAGCCTAAGGGATGGAAGCCAGAATCTCCTCCTCTCAAACTCATAAGGGTTGAAGTGCCCCGTTCTTCAGTTCCGAGACGGCCTCGCACTTCCTCAAAAGTGCCAGCTCTTCCTGCCCCTCCTCAAAGGGACGCAACGATCAATGGCCAAGTGAGTTCAGAGGACGATACTCCCCTCATCCGACGTCCTATCAAGAGGACGGCGTCCACTTCTGCGATGGACGCCCCAAGCTCTTCAGCTCCTCGTCTGGAGGAAGCTGCTTCAGAGGACTTCATGCTAGCCCTCACCTCCTCATGCCAAACATCTCACCCTTCATCTCCTTCAAAACCTGACTCCTCCAACCTCCCAAACTTCCTCACCAACGCCCCACTGGACCCAGCTTTCGAAAGAGAGCTCCTACAAGGATTGGCTGCCAATGCAGAGTACTTGGCCGATCCTTTTCTCGAAGCTGTTCTGAAGGACTCCCCTCCACCCAGATCCTCTCCCCTCTCAGCGTTCGTGGATCTGTCTACGCAACCTTCTAAGGAGTTCACTGATGTGTCTCCAGATGCTTCCTTCTCCACTCCTCTCCCCGAACCACTAATCTTAGAGGTAGCACGTCCAAAGCCAAAGAAGGACGCTGCTCCCTCCAAAGATGCTCCCACTCCTTCAAAGGAAACTGCCTCGAAGGACGCTGGCGGCAACAGTGGTGATGGAGGAGGTGATCCAGATGACGATGATAACAGTGATGGAGAAGATGTCGTTGATAGTGACGAGGACAGGGACGGTGATGACAGAGACGGAAAGGACGAGTCTGGATCGTCCAAGAACACTGTGCCCAGAGGCGTGAAGACCCACAAGATTATTCCTCCCTACATCTTCTCTGTAAAGGACGTAGAAGATGGGAAAGCAGAGGCATTTCTTGAGCTCCTCAAATTCCAAGGATGGGGAAACCTTTTTGCGAACTTCATCGTTGCCGACCCAAACTGCATTCGACAATTCTACTGCAACGTGTCCATTACTCCAACCAACGATGGAAGCTTCTATGCTGAGTGCTCCGTTCCTGATCCATGTGAGGACGAGGATGAAAGTTTAGTGGAGATTAAGGAAATTCCACTTCGCAAGAACATGAACTTGCGCAAGCCAAAGCCTGACTCATTCTCCTCTCTTCCAGCCAATGGTTTTGGCGAACTTCAGGAAACGGAAGTCTGGTCCTTCCTATACGATGGGCGTCCTCCAACCAAGTCGAAGGACAGGGTGTCTAAATGCTTACCAAGGACTGCAGCTCTGGCACATGACTTCATTGTTCGCAACGTCATTCCTCGTCAGGAGAAGAAGTCCATGGTGCAAATCGCGGACGCCATAGTGTTGTACCACTTTCTCAAGAGAAACCCAATTGATCTCCTAAAGATTATGCTACAACACATGGCTAAGTGTTCCACGTCCTCGAAAGCTGGCAAGCCTCACTCCTTCCCCTATGGTGCAGTAATCAAGAACTTCATGACCATATTCAGTGGCTATCATCCCGTCCAAGAATTCCGTTATGGGACGCGATGGATGCCGAAGTTGATGCAATGAGTCCCGCACTCAGAGGAATTTCCATCCGTGTTAGAGGAACGCAGACGACAAGCAGAGGACACTGAGAGAAAGAGAAAAGCAGAGGAAGAAGTTGCTCAGAAAGCTGCTAAGAGGCAGAAAACACTGCAAACAAAGGATCATACTGTCACTGAGAAAGGCAAGTGATCGCCTCTCTCGGATTGCGAGGGTCTAGAGATACAATTTATAACCCGACCCCGTTGTAGTACGTGGTGGGTATCGAACACTCGGGAAGTCTACTCGATCGATGTGCCTAGATACTAGGAAGCTAGAAAGGAGAGCATAAAACAAAGGAAAACAAAGAAAACAGTCGGGACCGACACTGAGGTCACGTCGGGCCCGAGGTTGGCAACAAGAGGAAGTCGGGACCGACACTGGGTAAGTCGGGCCCGAGGTAGCTGGGGATGTCGAACTCAAAGATTTTAAAAGTAGATCTTGGGCTTTTGGGTTCCTTCCCTAGTAGATTAAGGCTTTTCCACCCCAATTCAAGCAATGAGTGATGATCGGACTAGGATCGAGTGCTTTCGCCCTCGTTCCAACCACTTCTACACCTCGATCATTGGGGAAATCCCCTTCGAAGCAAGATCTTGAGATTGACACTTGTTCACTTTCGCTACTTTGCCAATCTCAAGCCTTGATTCCCAACTTTCGCAAGGAATTGTAGCTCTATGTAGAGTGGGTTCCTTAGATCAAACACTCAAGGCTATGGAATTGGGGTTTCTAGCCTAAACCTAGCTAGGGTTTTCCCCCATAACCCAAGATCAAGGAGATCTACTCCATGTGACAAGCAAAGAAAGCAATCAAATCAAAAGGGAAAGCAATCATCATAATCAATCTCAAAACCAAGCAAAGTTTCATTCAAATCCAAAGCAATCCACAAACTCCAATCAAAGGTTTCCAAATCCACAAAATCAAAACAAAGCAAAGCTAATCTATCAACCCAATCTATCAAATCTCCCTACCTTGGGCCGATTCTCTCTCTTCCCCTTCTCCTCTCCTTCCTCCTTGCTCTCCAAGTATCCTCTTGAGAGTTTTTGAGGGTTGGTCCCCTCCAAAATGTGGGAACCCCTAAATTAGAAGACAAGAGGGCCTTTTATAGATTAGATGAGGGGCAAAAGTGGAAGTCCACAATTTTGTGCCTTGGAGCCCAAGTAGTCCGGTGACCGACTCGGATCGACACGGAGAAACCTCGGGCCCGGCTTACTGTGCAACTCGGTCCGAGGTTGGAGACTTCAAAGTCGGGCCCGACGTGGTTGCAACTCGGTCCTGACCTCGTTCCACCTTCTTCTTTGTTGGCTTCTCTTGTTCTTCTTCATGGCTTGCTTCTCTCTTTCCCGCTTTAGCTCGGCCTTTGCTCCATGTCTCGACCCTCCTTCAAATCGATCCTTGATTCATGCCAAATTACCTACAAAACACATAAAAGGTGCTTAGTCTCCGAATCTCATAGAAATACGGGAACTAGGCTAAAAAGGAACAAAACGCACAAGAAAAGGGGAAAAAGAAACATATTTACAAAGGAAATCACATATGAAAACACCACCAAATAGAGAGACATCAAAATACCCCATACTTAAACTTGCTTGTCCTCAAGCAATAACAATGTAAGCAAGACCGAAACATAATCTTCAAGTAAAGCCTCGTATGAAAACACATTTTAAGCACAAGTGATCGATATTCAAGCAAGATTACATCATCACACATGATTAAGTGTTCCAAGGAATAAAGTCAATGCAACTAAGCCTCACTTTAGGGATATGTGAATGTGTATCACTCATCAAGTGTTTGGGTTTAGCAATGAACACTCAAGCTCAAAAATCATGCAAGTAAGGACTTTACTATTGAAGCTAATATCAACAATTCCTCCACCTAGAGATGCCTAATACAAAGTACACAAAGAATTTCGAACTTGGCTCAATGGAGGTCCTCAAAGAGGTTCCATTCGGCCGGGTTGTAATGGGGCTTTTGGTATTTCTCAAGGTGGGAATTATTTGGTCTTGTGGTTCTTTCAATGGGGATTGAACAACCTAAACTCTCACCAACTTCACCAAAATTCCACAATTACTTTCACACTCACCCAAAAGACTTAACATTTTCCTTTCAACCCAAAATTTCACTTAACATTCCACTTCATCTTTGCTCTTATGCTTTTCGTTGAATTTTCAACACTTTCTACATTTGGACCGACTTTCTTATGACATCGGGCCCGATGTTGCTTGTAACTCGGTCGGACCATTTTCTTCACTTAAGCTCCTTGCTTTGTTCCACTTTACATTTCCAACATTTTCTTTCTTTCTTTTCTTTCTTTTTCTTCATTTTTGTACAACAAAGATGCACTACCCACATGATTCATAACACCATTCTTTGCCCTTAAACCCAAGAGAATCTCAACTCTTCAAATACAATCCAAACCTTTCTTCTAAAGTCCAATCCCACAAGGGTCAAGTCATATAAGGCTAGGAATAATATTTTTGAGGAGTTTCAAATAAAGGCTTAGGCTAGAACGGGGCTACAAACAAAGGATTATCTTCATGGTAGGATATGGAACATTTATGTGACTAGAAGAATAAAGTTCAAAATCAATGTGACCATGCTAGGACAATTCTCATGACGGTCTTGGAAAATAGATAAACACCGCAATAGCAAGTTTTACTAAGCATGAATGAGCTAATCACATAAGAAAAATGAGGGATATGCAAATATGAATAAGCATCCCTAAAATGGCCAAAAATCAATCTCACAAGGGTCACTCATACTTAGTTGCATAAGAACTCATCCTAGAACTCACATGTTCAATAAAACAAGCAAGATATCATGATCACATCAAAAGCAACATCATTTAAGAGGCTAAACTATCCAAAAATATGCAAAGGAATTTACATGCTCACATCATCATTAGCTTTTATTTTGGCAATCTAAGATGGGAATTTCTAGTCCAAAACCTACAAAACACAAAATCTTTTTGTTGTTTTTAACACAATTTTTCAATTTTTTTATGGATTTTTGCAAAAATTTCTCTAAAACCAAAAGCTAATCCATTCAAGACCAAATTAATCATCCGTGTCATTCCACAAACCAATAAGCAACCATCCCAAATACAAACTAGAAACACAAACTAAATATCCTCAAAATAATAAACAAACATAAACAAGTGAAATCATGAACACACTTACCCCCACCCCATACTTAAAATTTTGATGTCCCCATCAAACAAGGAAATCAAAACTTAAAAGCAAGAGAGAAGAGTATGAAAAACTCACAATTTCTTATTCTTCAATGGCATGTATAGGATCAATCGAAGGGGTTGTCACGTCTACGTCCTCTTTGGAGCCTTGCTTGCCGCTCCCTCTCGTACACTTGCTCATCATCCTCCAAATAGACATCATCCAACTTCGGCTCTTTCCTCGACTTCTTGGACTTCTTCCTTGGCCTTTCCGCATGAGATGATGAAGCTCTTGTCTCCATGGTACCTACACACATCCAACCAAACAAAAGGATCCAAGATAAACTCCATACAACTCGACGAAAGCACTCATCAACACACAACAACATTTCAACACAAAGGGAACCCCATACTTAGTCTCTAGACTCACATGCATCTCAATCCAACATAAATCATCATGGACATCTTCTAACAATAGCTAAGCAAATGATTATTCTACATCATGATTAGGCTATAGCCAACAATTAAACACATGAATCCACATGATATCACAAGAAGAGAGCAAAAACAACATGGATCGACTTCCAGCCTATGTCGGGCCCGACTTCTCAACCTCGGTCCGACATGTTGGACCGACTTTCACACCTCGGGCCCGACTCTCCTGGGCACGTCGATCTCGACCTAGTTCATGCTTCGACTCTAACCTCAAATCAACCCAAATCATTCCATCATGCACTTAAATTTCAAATTCAACCATCAAACATCCCTAATCGAAGTTCTAAATGGATCTAAGCATGTATAAACAACTTTAAAGCTCAATTTCACAAATCATGCAAATCCACCATTGATGCTGAAGCTCAAGCTCTAAATCAAACATGGCATTACTCAATCTACGCAGTGAAAGCACAAAATTTTCAAAGAAATAAGTAGAGATCGAGTAACACATACCGGATTCGAAGAGTATTGAACTTTTAAACAAATAGGCAACTTAGAACTCAAATTTCCTAGATCTAGATCTAGATGGGGGACGAAGGACTATATTGAACTCGAGATTTCTACTTGGAATCGGGTTAGGGAGGCCTTTTTGTGGTTGGAACGAGATGAAGTGGGATGGATGTGGATCGAGTATGGTGAAAGAGAGAGGGCCGATTTTAAGAGTGTGGGGGAGATGGGTTGTATTTTGGGAATGGTGGTTAATATGAAGATGGTAGGTAGATGGGGGATGGTATTTAATGGGGGAAAGGGACAAATTAGGTCAAGGGCAAAATTGGCATTCCAACTAGTCGAATCAAGTTGGACCGACTTCATGGACCGACGTCCCTATGTCGGGCCCGACTTACCTGGGCTCGATGTGGGAGTATTCGGGTCGCCAATTTTACTCCATCCTCATGCAACTTCTTTCCCATATTTCCATTTAAATATTTCACCTCAAATCCTACACAACCTTGAAGGATGCACAACACCATAAATCCACAAAACACTAGATAGGAATTGGTTAGAGAAAAGCTAAGCTAAACAAAGAAAATCAAACTAAAATTACGAAAAGAAGGCTACTAGCTCGGGTTGCCTCCCGAGAAGCGCTCATTTAGAGTCACTAGCTTGACTTCCTAACCTGAACCTTATGGCGGGTGAAACACGGTGAATTGCTCGCCATTGTTATGCCCATTCCCATTGCCTTCATACCCATAAAACCACCAACGATGGTCTACATAGGCATGGCTCTCCGATCTCGGGCCTATCTCATCATACTCCTCCAACGGATGAGATTTCTCCTCCTTACTTGCTCCATTATGTTTTTCTTTTCCTACACCATAGTTATCCAAAGTATTCCTAGGAGATTCTACCAATTCATCTTTTAAATCACTAAGGCAAATGTAAGAGTCTCCTAAGTCATCTTTCAAATCACTTAAACAAATGTAGGAATCAAAAGTTTGGAAAGAATTGTGGTTATCACCAACATCAAAAGGATATAAGTAAGGATACTCTTCATTTTTCCTTGGGCTAGCATTGATCCTTGACTCAT
The DNA here is from genome assembly GCA_964016875.1 of Fallopia convolvulus. Classification (NCBI taxonomy): domain Eukaryota; kingdom Viridiplantae; phylum Streptophyta; class Magnoliopsida; order Caryophyllales; family Polygonaceae; genus Fallopia; species Fallopia convolvulus. The sequence goes on from OZ024735.1 coordinate 204,532, forward strand.
CTTGTTCCTCAACTTGCTCCAACAACTCCCTTGCTTGCATTTGTTTATTGAACCCTTCATCACTTCTCAACACAATGACCTCTCTAGCAACTTCCACTTCTTCTCTTTTTCTCATGGCACTCTCTTCAAGTTTAAGGATGGCCAAGGCGTCCGGCTCATTCAAAGCTTTGTTGAAGTGAAAATCGACCTTCTCTTCCCCAATCTCAAAGGAAACCTTGTCGTTCTTGACATCAAACCTTTCCCCCGCCGTAGCTAAGAATGGTATTCCTAAGATTATTGGGACCAAGTGATCCTCATGCACGTCCAAGATCACGAAATCATCGGGGACAAAGTACTTTCCAACTCGCACCGGAACGTCATCCAATATTCCCTTAGCCTTGATGACGGAACCGTCGGCCATAGTTAGGGACATATTGGCCGGCTCCATTTCACCCAAATTTGCTCTTCTCCAAATGCTAGCGGGCATCACCGAAATACTTGCCCCAAGGTCACATAAGGCTTGGAAATTTTGAGACCCCACACCAATAGTGATAGCAAAACGACTGGGATCTCCTAGCTTTTGTGGTAATTCCAAGGTCTTGACTTCATCTTGCATTTCCACTATGGACCTCTTCTTACTCAAAATCTCCTTTAAAAACTTGGCATAAGATGGCATCTCACTCAATGCGTCGGTGAACGGGATAGAGATGTTCAAGCCTTGCAAGAGTTTGAGAAACCTCTTGAACTTGTTATCAACAACATCTTTCGGCTTCTTCGAGGGATATGGAAGAATTGTTGCACCTTGAATCTTGCTTGGATCAACTTCTTTGGACTTCCCCACTTCATTTGCAACATTTCCTGGTTGGACCGACTTGGGCACCATGTCGGGCCCGATGTTGTGCATCTCGGTCCGAGGCAGAAGAGTCGGATCGAGGTCTGGGTACGTCGGTCCCGAGTTGCTCTCGACCTCGGTCCGTGGTGAAGGAGTCGATCTTCTGGTTGGGTCGACTTCGGGGAACGTCGGACCCGACTTGCTGGGTAAGTTGGTCCGACTCTCTTCATTCTTATTAGGCACGTGTGGCTCGGGTAGGTTTCGGCCACTTCTCAATCCAATTGCCCGGACTTCAATTTGATTGTTTTGAGCTCGAGGGTTCTCCTCGGGTCGGCCCGGAAGTCTACCATTCTCTCTCGGGGCTTGAGTCGCAATTTGAGCAAATTGATTGTCGACTTGCCTCCTCCATGCACCAAACTCATTGAATTGAGTCCTCATCTCCTTGAACCCGTCTCTCATCTCTTGAGCAAATGTTTGTAACTCATTGAATCCCGGTGGTCTATATGGTGGTGGTGGCGCCCTTGGCTCGTTTTGGTTGAAGTTGTTGTTGTAGCCTTGAGCTTGACCGTTGTTCCACCGGCCATTGCCACCATTGTTGAAATTGACTCTTCCACCGAAATTTCCTCGAACATAGTTTGCCTCCTCAATTCGCTCGGCCAAGCGCACTTGGCTCTCATTCGGACAAACTTGTGTAGCATGTGCAAAGGATCCACACTCCTCACAAGCTCTAGCATTTTGCTTGTAGTAGTGGACTTGCCTCTTTAGTTTTCTCACTTCACCTTCAAGGAATTGGAGCTTCACATCCCTATCAATGTCTTCTCCCTTTGAATCATATAACTTCCTTGCACCTTCACCTTGAACTTTCACCTCCTTGCTAGCTTGACTCACCCCATACATGGCCTCATAATCGGATAGCTTGTCAAGTAGCTCCCAAGCTTGAACCGGTGTCAAGTCTATGAACCCACAATCGGTGTGGAGATTGAGCTTGTCCTTCGTTACCGTATTGATGCCTTGGAAAAAGATGTCTTGAAGCACATATGGTTGTTGGCCATGAGTAGGACATTGGCGCAACATCTCCTTGAAACGGTCCCATGCTTCGAAGAGGGGCTCATTCGGACCTTGTTGAAAGCTTGCAATCTTCCTTCTTAACTCGGTTGTCTTCGAGGGCGGGAAGAACTTCATCAAGAAAGCGTCATAGAGTGTCTTCCAAGTTGTGATTGACCTAGGAGCTTGGCTCTGGAGCCAATGTGCGGCCTTGCCCCCAAGTGACCACTTGAACGCCTTTAGAAGCACATACTCCAATGTCTCCTCATCGGTAGAGATCGTCTCACACATATCCACAAATCGTTTAACATGCTCTATGGGACACTCATGTGGACGGCCCTCGAATTGATCTCTCTTGATGAGGGAGATGAATTGCGTCTTGATCTCAAAATTCTTGGCAACCTCGGGAAGCACAATAGCCGGCTCGGGTACCCTCAACTCCGAATGCATGTATTGGCGTGCATTCCGGGGTAGAGCGTTGAGTTGAGCCTCGGCTCTCATCCGTTGCTCCCGTTCTCTTCTTGCCACCTCCTCTTGATTGTCCCTCTCAAGTTGCAATCTAGCCATTTCGGCCCTAAGTTGAGCCAACTCCTCATCAACATGGAGAGCTTGATTCGCCATCCTTTTCCTTCTTCGGGCTTCCTTGAGAATACTTTCCGGATCACTTACAAACTCAAGCTCAAGTGTTCCTCGGGAGGAACGAGCTAGCATACACCTATGAAACAAAAACACAAACCAAAACAAATCAAAAACAAACAAAGGGTTTGGGCTATTCCCTCACCCAAATCACTACCAATCTTTTTGATCGCCTCTCTCGGATTGCGAGGGTCTAGAGATACAATTTATAACCCGACCCCGTTGTAGTACGTGGTGGGTATCGAACACTCGGGAAGTCTACTCGATCGATGTGCCTAGATACTAGGAAGCTAGAAAGGAGAGCATAAAACAAAGGAAAACAAAGAAAACAGTCGGGACCGACACTGAGGTCACGTCGGGCCCGAGGTTGGCAACAAGAGGAAGTCGGGACCGACACTGGGTAAGTCGGGCCCGAGGTAGCTGGGGATGTCGAACTCAAAGATTTTAAAAGTAGATCTTGGGCTTTTGGGTTCCTTCCCTAGTAGATTAAGGCTTTTCCACCCCAATTCAAGCAATGAGTGATGATCGGACTAGGATTGAGTGCTTTCGCCCTCGTTCCAACCACTTCTACACCTCGATCATTGGGGAAATCCCCTTCGAAGCAAGGTCTTGAGATTGACACATGTTCACTTTCGCTACTTTGCCAATCTCAAGCCTTGATTCCCAACTTTCGCAAGGAATTGTAGCTCTATGTAGAGTGGGTTCCTTAGATCAAACACTCAAGGCTATGGAATTGGGGTTTCTAGCCTAAACCTAGCTAGGGTTTTCCCCCATAACCCAAGATCAAGGAGATCTACTCCATGTGACAAGCAAAGAAAGCAATCAAATCAAAAGGGAAAGCAATCATCATAATCAATCTCAAAACCAAGCAAAGTTTCATTCAAATCCAAAACAATCCACAAACTCCAATCAAAGGTTTCCAAATCCACAAAATCAAAACAAAGCAAAGCTAATCTATCAACCCAATCTATCAAATCTCCCTACCTTGGGCCCATTCTCTCTCTTCCCCTTCTCCTCTCCTTCCTCCTTGCTCTCCAGGTATCCTCTTGAGAGTTTTTGAGGATTGGTCCCCTCCAAAATGTGGGAACCCCTAAATTAGAAGACAAGAGGGCCTTTTATAGATTAGATGAGGGGCAAAAGTGGAAGTCCACAATTTCGTGCCTTGGAGCCCAAGTAGTCCGGTGACCGACTCGGATCGACACGGAGAAACCTCGGGCCCGGCTTACTGTGCAACTCGGTCCGAGGTTGGAGACTTCAAAGTCGGGCCCGACGTGGTTGCAACTCGGTCCTGACCTCGTTCCACCTTCTTCTTTGTTGGCTTCTCTTGTTCTTCTTCATGGCTTGCTTCTCTCTTTCCCGCTTTAGCTCGGCCTTTGCTCCATGTCTCGACCCTCCTTCAAATCAATCCTTGATTCATGCCAAATTACCTACAAAACACATAAAAGGTGCGTAGTCTCCGAATCTCATAGATATCGGGAACTAGGCTAAAAAGGAACAAAACGCACAAGAAAAGGGGAAAAAGAAACATATTTACAAAGGAAATCACATATGAAAACACCACCAAATAGAGAGACATCAGCAAGCAGCCCATGAACGCTCGCCGAACCCGCCTCCTCTCCTCCGTCCTTAAAGATACCAACTCCCCTGAGCGATGCGTCCTCCCAGGACTTGCTTAGGGTGATTCTTGCTCAAAACAGAGATATACTACGGTATCAGGACGCTCAACTTATCGCTCAGCTTGACATCAATGATCGTATCTCAGATCTTCTCTCCGCCATCACTGCTCTTACCAACGTCATGTCTGCGTACCTCAAGAAAGACTGACTCGCTGAATGATTAATGCTTTACCGTTTTCGCTCCCCATGCAAAATCCAAATCATTTGTGTGGTCCCCAAAACATTATTCTCTTTGCGTACATTGACCAAATTTCTGCAATGGATAATGTTTTTTTTTAAATGTTTGTTCCATTTAAATGTTCTCTAATTCCTTCCTAAGCGTTCCCACTGCTCTACTTATGACTGATTGCTTACATTCCTTACATAATTGCTTTCCTTTTCGATGATGCCAAAAGGGGGAAGTATAGTTTTGTAGAGATGCGTTGTTAAGCTTTGTCAATAGAGTCCATGTGTTAAGGGGGAACTTTAGCTAGGAAATAAAAGAAGAAATTAGATCAAGTACCTGAAAAGGTGAACTTGTCTAGATTGTAGAACTTGCTAGCACTTCACTTTTATCCTTTCTGAAGGGACGCAACTTCGCTCCAAGGAGCAAGTAAAATGTTCCTAAGGAAAAGGATTGCATCCATGTTTAGCTAAGTTCTTATCATTGCACATTCATGTTATATGCATTGCTTACAAAATTGAAAGTTTGTCATCATCAAAAAGGGGGAAATTGTTGGGATGATGTTGAGGACGCTTTGTACTTAACATTGAAACAACGATTTCATCGTTCCTTAGTTTTGATAATGACAAACTACTCTTGGAACTAATGTTATCACTTGAGCGTTTCAAGAAAATCGAAAAGAAAAGATAACTGGTTCGCGTCCATAGGTTGTATGGATGCCACAGGGTTGAAACGATCATCATCAATAAACTCCAAGTGTGAAAGGCGTTCTTCGAAGTTGTGGACTCTGTCCCATCAAGAAGAATCCTAAAGTTTTGGATAAGATCGAAATGAAACATCCTCGTATCCAGCAGACAACGATGAAATGCAATAAGCGTATAACGAGGGACTGCAACCTTATATCTAGTGGATAAAGCCGCCAAGCAGTCACATTCAACCTGGATCTTTCGTGTGTCAGAAGCAACACCTGAAAGACTCCAATGTCGCCATCAAGATCACATCTTCCCAAGTGTGCAGAGTGATCTGCACTAGGAATGAAAGGCTACAGAAATCGAGGAAGCTGTAGAAGGGTTGAATAGTAATTCAACACTGTGCCACGCATCCCAAGTTGCTTCCCAAACCCTTGGCTATAAATACGAGTGATCGTATTAATGGAAGGAAAGGTGTTCTCAAGCTAAGCATTGAATAATCTCTCAACAATCAAAGAGATTGAGCATTCAAGATCAAAATAGCTTGAGCCCCCAAAGAACACAGTAGAAAATCATTGTAACAAAAGAGAGAATCGCATTTCCTTGTTTGATAGGATTTGCAACTAAGCTACTGGACGACGAACGCTCCATAGGCTTAGAAGGACGTTTCTCGTTCTTAGACAGATTTGTATTAAGTTTGAGTGAGAAGTGTTAGTGGTTGAGAGATACACAATAGTGAACTAGCAAGGACGCTAGGGTCAGAGAAGTTTGTGGATCTGCCTTGTAATAGCACTTAGGACTCAAAGCAATACAAGATCTAAGAAGAACGTGATTCAAAATCCTTCAAGCGAAGGTAGAGGTTTACTCACGAAAGACTAGTTGGTCTGAGTGAGGTTCCTCTCTAAATACCGCGCCCATCAGTATCTCTCTTATCCTTGTTTATTCCTGCTTGTGCTTATTATTCCGCTGCCTAAGGACGCTTCTCAGAAACGTCCTTAGAACTCATTTTTGCTAACACACGATCCAACATCTAGAATAATCCTAGCTTAGTTTGATTTTATTATAAATAGCATAGGGGTGGATGTATTTCTTCCTTAGCGTGAACTAAAGGGATCTTGTTGCTTCTCTTCCACGCCACCACCCTTGCTATTGTGTTGACATTGTTTTGAGTTTTAATACAAGTGTTCATCCGGTTTAAATCCATTGTGATACGGGGTTAGCTGTGAATGGCCCGATCTTCGATGTTCTCAAACTCGACAATAAAAAACAAGAAGGAAATGGTCAGAAATATAACAAACAAGACTTGATTTGAAGGAAATGAAAGGAAACGACTCAAAACATAAAAATAGACTCAACGAATGGAAATGAAACAAAGGATAACCCTCCGAGACAACTATTAAACCCTTTGAAGAACGGATTCAACAAGAACCTAATAGAATGGACGAAGAACCAACCTTTTAAATCTCACACGACAAGGAGCTCGCCTTGAAGCACGAGAAGGGGCTCGTGATCGTTGATAAGCACCAACCTTCGATGAGTATTGACACAAACCAAGCAAACCAAGTTGCAATTCACACACTCAATGAAGCAAAGCTTCAAACAATACATACTCAAGAGAAGCTCCGTCGGCGGCAATTGTGTCACAAAGGTCGACAATGGACTTGATGTGCTCCATCGGGCATTCGGTTGCCCTTCCCTTGAATTGAGACTTCTTGATCAAAGCAATAAAGTGCGACTTGATCTCAAAATTCCTTGCCACCTCGGGTAGAACTATAGCGGGCTCCGACACTCTCAATTCCGGATGCATGTATTGCTTAGCATTCCTTGGAATTACATCCAATTGCTCCTCTAACCTTGCTCTTTCATCTCTTTCTGATGTCCTTTGTTTTAGTCTAGTCTTTAGTGTCTTGTCTAGCTAGATTTAGTACCTTTTCCTTTGATTTTCTTAGATTCTTGTGTCTTTTAGCATTGGATTTCATATTTCACTTGAAATTGGAAACTATGCTAGTTTGTTTGATTTTTGTAGGTTGTTCGAGGCTATTGATCGAGTTGTGGAGCTTGGATGGAGGCAAAGATGATGAAGGATCTCAAGAAAAATGGATGGAGCTTTCAAGGAAGGAAAACCATGAAGATCAAAGAAGAAAACAAGTGTAAAGGGCCAGGATCGAACCTCTGATCGAGCTTGCCTAGTTCGAGCTCGAGCCACCTGCGAAAAGTTGAGGCGTTTGACGCGATCGAACCTCGCCAGGTTCGGGATCGAACCACCTCCGCTTCGAACAAGTGCCAGATCACCTTGTTTTGTTCCGGTTTTTCCATTTTTGCCATTAAGTATTGGATGAGATGTATAAATAGGATGTTTTGGGATCAGATTAAGGGGGCTACACACAAAAACAATTCACTCTTAGGGAGAAATTGGATCTAGAGGGAGATTTGAGAGAGTTTTAAGGGTTTGAGAGAAAATTCCTTCTCTCTTGTTGAGAGTGGGAATTAGAGTAGAGAAGTAGAGATCAAGTTCGGATTTGGAGTTGTGGATTCGGTTTGTAAGTTCCTTCTTTTCCCTTTTATGCAATTCAAACCTCTTTTGATGATGAGTTTGATGATGAGTTTGCTTAGATTTTGCTTTTGTTGCTTTGTTGCCATAAATAGTGAGTAGTTAGCTTAGATCTTGGGGATGAGGCTTTGATCTAGCTCATTCGAGCTTGTATGAGCCCATTTCCATGAGTTTGAGTCTCTAGATCTAGTTATCTCTCTACACTTGAGCCTATTCTTGAGAGAAAGCCGAGGAACGGGCCTTGCAAATTGGCGAAGTAGCGAAAGTGAAAAGGCAATTGCAAGGTTCGATTCGAAGGGAAGAAGCGAAATCCAATCGATCCCACGGTCAAGGGTGTAGAGAGGTTCGGACGAAGTGAAAACCTCTCGATCCGCTAGATCTAGGGCTCATAAAGTGGAAATGGAGGATTACAAGTTTAAATGACTAGAATCGAGCCCCAAAACACCAAAATCTCCTTAGTCCTTGATCGTTTTAAAACCCAGGTAGCCTCGGGATCGAACCAAATGGTTCGGGATCGAGCGTGATTGCGTAAGAACAAACCCAGATTTCCTGACCGAACCACCCATGGCTCGGGATTGAACGTGACATGGTTCGATCCTAGCCTTTGTCTCCCTTTTTCCTTTGATTTCTCTTGTGTTTTTGTTTGATCATTAGTTGGCACACAATCGATAGCATTTCCCTGAGTTCGAACCTGACCCTATAACACAATGGGGTCTTGAGTATAAATTTATTTTGACCCTAGCCTTCCGAGGCCTGATCAAAATTGGCGCCATTGCCGGGGAAATCTATTTGAAATTGTGTGTCAATCTTTTGATTGTGTGGTAGTTTGACAAACCCTCTTGTGTTGTTTGATTTCGTTTTCTTTGTCTCTTTTGTAGGTGCATGCGACTTCGTTTCTCCCGAGGAACCTTTGAAGTCGAGTTTTTTTGTGAGCCCGAGAAATTGGTAAAGAGTCGTCTTAGAGCAAGAAAGAGAGTAATGGCCGAAGAAGAGCAAAACGAGGCCTGTGAGTTGGAGAATTTGAGAGACGAGATGGCTCGTATGAGACTTGAGCGGGACAATCAAGCTTTGTTGGCAAGGAGAGAAAGGGAAGAACGGGCTAGATTGGAGGCACAACTCAACGCGATCCCCGGAATGCTAAGCAATACATGCATTGTTATAAGCCGAAATGATTGGGACTCTTAGCTATCCTAAGCCTAAATCATGCAAAAGCGTTCTATGAGCTTCTACATTGTCCTTTTACGGTGTGTACTTGCATTGATTTTTCTTCAAAAGAACCCAAGCATGATCACAAGGACGTTCTCATTCTAAGTCCCAAGCTCAACGGACGCAAACAAGCCTTTGCAAAGATAGTGGGTGACATTTGCTATCTGTGTGGATGACAGTTGTGTTGTGATTGGAAGTTTTGAAATTTGAAAAAGGAAGTTGAACCGGTTTTTGCCTAAATTGGTACTGCTACAGGTCCACGTGTCCAAAAGGGAAGTTTGACAATTTTCTTAAGGTGGAAGTTTTTGTATTGGGAACAGTTGTCATTTTTGAGCCAAGTATTCCGTAAATTACCCATATACCCCTACCCTACCTACTCATACAATCCTATATATACCACTCTACATCCTCCATTCCACTCTTTACACTATCTTCCTCAAAAACCCCTCGTCTTCCTAATCTCAAAACCCTAAAACCTTTAGAAAGCTTAAAACATCTTCAATGGCGCCCAAATCAAAAACCCAAAAGAATAACCGTTCGAATCCTCCCCTCACTCGCTCAAAACCCATATTTCAAAAAGCCTCCCCAAAAACCAAACCCTCAGTAGTTCACATGGTTGAAGGTCTTGAACCCATACTAAAAGACTTTCTGATTTACGAGCCGAAAACCCTATTTCATGCCATTGAGAGGCAACAAGCAAGATGCGACGATCCCATTCGGCATTGTAATCTTGAATTCTTCAAGAAGCATTGGGTCACTGTACGTCTACAGGAAACCAGGTTCAGGAATTTAATCGGGAGTAAGGTTGCTCATAACTACATCTTTGAAGATGATCCCTCCGCCATCCTCGCCCTTCTCCCAGATTTGGTCTCATAATTTCTGTTGCCTGACCCCAAGTCACACAATTATCCCACTCTCAAATCCAAAATTCCTCATCCTCCCAAATTGGATATTGGTGTTCGAAAAGTTTTGCCGGAAGACCCAAAGTCCGTTCCCGTCCCAACTCAGAAAAGAAAAAGGAGTTCACATCGTTCCATAGCCGATGGAATTCTTACTTATGCTCAAGAAGAGGCATTGAAGCTAGCAGACGAGGTAATCCCGTCTAATGGAGATACAGAAGAGGAAGTCCCTCAGCTCAAAAGGCTGAGAAGAGGAGTCCCCTCTCGGAAGGACGTTCCTGAAAAGCTTCCTTCCCCGGCAACTCCCTCTCCTCCTCCAAAGCCCATGCACATTACTCCTCGTGCAAGTGCCATCCCTCGTGTGTTGGATTCCGAGGCCGTGCTTGCCCAGCTTGCTGCTCAACCTGCCTCTTCAAAATTCCTTGCTGAATTAGAAGCCACCATTCTTCGTCCGTCCCCAAAGGAAGACCTTAAGCCCAAATCTCCCATATCTATTCCATCTGAAATTGCTGCTGATGTCATTGCTTTATGCTCTAAGTCTCCTGCTGCTGAAGAACCCAAGTCCCCACCCATCCCTCCCCACAATAAGATCGTTCTTCTGTCGAAAACACCTTCCAAGAATTTCTCCGACGTCTCTTCCGACGATGAGCTCTTCTAGCATCAGCCGGATGCTCTGGCTATTGTCCCGTCCATCCTTCCTTCTGTTTCCGAAGTAGCGCCTGAGAACCAGCCTACCAATCCCTCCAGTTCCCAAAGTCTGGTGAACGTCCCTCTTCTAGAGGATGCTGTTGCTGAGACTGACAGCTTATCTAAAGGCAAGAAGGTTGTTGTTGCTCAGGATCAGGTCACGAAGGACGCTGATGATGATGGTGATGGTTCTAATGATGAGGATGATGATGATTCTCGTGATGGAGACAAAGTTGGAAACTCCAAAGGTGGTGGATATCTTCCTTCTTCTCGCAGTTTAGTTCCTAGAGGAAATGTTGGCGACTTATGGTTTTGATGGTTCCAAAGGAGTCGACGACTTAAAGCTTTAGTGGAGAAGTCGGCGACCTGAACAACTAGCGACAAGGAAGCATGTTTCTATTTCTAGTAAGCGCGTAAAAGATCTCTTTCTGGAAGCATGAAAGCTTTATTTAAGGAGTGTATTGACGCAAGAAAGGATAGAAGATCGCCAGAAGTGCTTAAAGGTTTCTTACAATAATTCCTAAGTCCTAGGTTGTATTTTAGGAAGGAAATTGTATGATTGTGTCTTGTGAGTTCCTTAATCGAATAGGAACGAATCTTGGCATAATTAACCTAGTTTGCCTATATAAATACCAGATGAAAAAAGGGGAAACGTGGGGAGAGATTAGAGAGCATATTGTGTAATTGTGAGAAAGAGAGCGAAAGTGTTTGTAAGACTCGTATGTGGGATTCATACGAGTGGTGCTTCTTGTGCGTGGGATTCGCATAAGTAGTGTGTCGAATGTAAGCTTGAGCGTGAGATAGTTTGAGAGTGCATTCTTGTAAGGGTGAACAATTGATCGTGGGTAGCGATTAAGTGTTTGGGAAGAGTGTTAGGCGAGCTTTGTTAGAGTGAGAGTGGAGGTTACATAGGCAGAGCGAAGGACAAATAGTGAGGGTATCACATTGTATTCGGGAGAACCTTGTAACATCTAAAGAGATCTATAAAAGCGAGTCGAAGTACTCTTTAAGTCCTTCCAAGTGGGAAGCTTGGGAGGCAAGTGGTTTTTCTCTGAGTAAACGGGTTTGTTTACGAAGAGTTTTCCACTCTAAATCGAGGTGTTCAAAGTGGTAACTTTTCTTTCTTGTTTGTTTGAGTTTTCCGCTGCAAGTCTAATCTGAGGTCTCCGACTTCGTAGAAGTCGACGACTTGTTAAGTACTAACCGATCCTACAATTGGTATTAGAGCCTGGTGCTCTAGATTTGTGCTAGTACTTTTGCAGGAAAGATGTCCACATCAAACACCGCTGTGAATGACTCTTTTTGGAAACCACCAATTCTCAAGGCTGGAGAATATGACTGGTGGTGCAAGCAAATGAGATCTCATGTCTGCTCTCTCGACGGACAACTATGGAAAATCATTGCTATAGGTCCCGAGAAGTTTCTCAAAGCAGACAAAAAGGAGAAAACAATCGAGGAGTATGATGATCTTGACTTCAAGAAGCTCGAGAAGAATGAGAGGGCTAAGAAGGTTCTTCACCAAGCCCTCACTAGTGGTGATCTCAAGAAGGTTATTGGCTATGACTCAGCCAAGGAGATCTGGGATGCTCTCAAAAGGCTTAATGAAGGTAATGATGACGTGAAGAAGGATAGAATCATTAGTCTTGAAATGGACTATGAAAATCTTTTCCAAGGAAAGGGTGAATCTCTCCAGGATTACTACTCTCGTTTTCAAGGAGTCGCCAACCAGCTGACCTTCTTAGGTGAATAGCTTCCCCAATGGAAGCAGACCAACAAGTTGATCTCTGGTCTCAACAAGAAGTGGGACGCAATTGCTGCATCGCTTCTCACTTAGAAGGACACCATGTATGGTGGCATCCAAAACAGAAGGGAAGAGAGGCTTGAGTCAGAAAAGGTCAAGAACATTGCTCTCAAGGTCGAAAGGGCTTTCGACCTCGCTTAAGGTGATGAAGACACAGAAGGTGTCGATGATGATGTGGCTCTTATCTCTAGAGCCATGAAGAGACTTTGGGGACGCAACAAGGCTCCAGCCAAGGCCCCCGAGGTCAACAGAGACCCAAGGGACGTGATATGCTATCAATGTCAAGAAAAGGGACATTATGCTAACAAATGCCCCAAGAGGAAGCCTGGAGAAGCAGGAAAGAGCATGTTGGCGACATGGGACGCGTCTGATGATGAAATTGACGAGTCGCCAACCAAGGAGATTTGCTTTATGGCTTTGGAAGATGAGTCTTCCAGTAAGGTAGAAGATCCTGAACTCTCTTCTATTCTTGCCAATAAGTCTAGAGACCAATTGTGTGCCATCATTAAAAAACTTGGTTTTCAAGTTTCTGACTTACCTGAACTAGTTGAGAGCAATAAAGAAATGATAAGTAACTTGGTCAATGATAATGAAATGTGGTCCACAAAAGCTATTGATTTGGAAAAGGCTTCTAAGTCTGATACTTGTGAAGCTTGTCCCAAGCTGAGTTCACAGGTCGTTGACCTTGAAAAATAGGTGGATGACCTCGAGAAACAAGTGTCAAGCCTAGAAGGAGAAAAACTCATGTTGAAACTTGCTAATGCTAAATTGTCTAGCGATCTGGAGACTAATCAACATGATGAATAAATTCCACAAAATTAATGCTTTTTGCTTGGGTTGCCTTGACACCACCCGGTGTGACACAACCCCCAAGCAACTTCGAGTGGTGAAGGTCATGTTTAGATAGGTTGGTTGATCTATTATGGAGGAGGTATGCTCAGGTTGATGTCGACGACTTGTGTGGGTCTGTGAAAAGTAGCCGACTTGGTCTGTAAAATGGACGCGTGCAAATCTTTGGACAGAATCTGGAAGTTGCCTTTTGGCATGCAGTTGGAGAGAGAAAGATCTTTTGCAGATTATTTATGGCAGTTGGATAGGACGGTTTCCTTGTTTTGATTGGAGAAGAGGTTCATAAATAGTCCAAGGTACTTGAGTTCTTTCCCACGCTCTCAATTACTCTCTTTGCTCTCTTCTCTTCTCTTCTCTGTCAACCACCATTAACGTTCTCAAAAAGCTTCAACCTTTCTCATCAATGGCCTCTTCAAACACCAACCCCCTCCCCAACCTTTCCGCCGAGGAGGCTCGTGCGCTTTTCCTAGCCCAATTCGGTGAAGAGGCAGTGCGAAAAATCCTCTTTGAACCCTCACCTTCAAACACCACTGCAATAACCATCACCACCACTGAAACCGCCACGGAAAACCGTCCCAACCTCCACCCAAAATCCCCAAAACCAAACCGAAACCACTCTTGACTCTGAAACCCAGCGCCAAACGGCACTGGAAACCCCAATTTTGGAGTCAAGAGAAACCCAAACCCCCATTGCCACGGAGGAGGAGTTTTTGGAGAAGAGGGATGAAGACTCGGGTGGAAAATTGAAGGAGATGGAGTTGGAATCCACTCAACAGATGTTGGACTCCTTCGAGAGGGAGAAAGAAGGAGAGTCTAGGGGCGGAGAAGAAGAAGTTCAGGGATTGGAGGAGAAAGAAGGAGACAAGGAAGTTCAGGGGGCAGACAAGGTTGCCGACCTAAATGAAGTTGCAGCAGAGGAGGATGAAGTTGCCGACTTGGAAGAGGTTGACAAGGTTGTCAACCAAGTCACTAGCCTAGTTGTCGTTGTTGAGGATGATGATGAAGGTACTGACTTCGACCCTCTTTCCTTTGAGATTCGGGCTAGAACTAGAGATGCTAAAATTGCTGAAACTTTGGCCCAAGATCTTTTCGGAGAGGAACCTGAGACCCCTAAGGAAGTGAGCAAGTCGGCAACAACCCCCAAACCTCGTCCATTAACGAGAAGACAGAAGTTGGTGGCAGAGGAGTTGGCCAAGGCGACCAAAGGGGTAGACACTCCAGGGTCTACTTCTGAGGCTGGTGACTCATCAGCTTCTGTAAGGGGGAAAGGAAAGAAACCCGTCAAAAGGACGAGGTCGCCGACAACCTCCAAGGGAAAGGCATCTGCTGCCAAGAAGAAGAAGGTAGAGGATAGAGACATTGATGTTAGAGGGTTTACCAAGGATCTTCTATGGGAAGATGGATTCTTGCAGAGCAACAAGCTGAATAAGGTGATTGGTTGGCTCGAGTTTCAAGGGTGGTCCAACCTAGTTCAAGGTGAGAGTTCCTTCAATCTGAAGATGGTTCAATTGTTTTATGAGACGATGGAGGTTCAGGAGTTTGGAAATATGACAATTGGTTCCTACTCAGTCAGAGGACAGAAGCTGTCATTTACAAACAAGGATGTCGCCGACCTCCTAGAGATTCCTTATGATGGGTTTGCAGAATATCACAAGGGTAACTGGCCTGCAGGAATGAAGCCAGATGAGATTGGTGACGTGGTTAAAGGCGTCACGGATAGTGATGAGGTCCCTTCAGGAGCTATCTTGGTGAACAAAATGCAAATAGAGAAGAAGGTGATGTTCTCCTACCTCATCAACAACCTGCTTCCAAGAGAGTAGAAGAGACATGCCATCTACATCGAGGATATTCCGGTCCTCGTCAAGATCTTCAAGGGAGAAAAGGTATGTCTTCCTCAACTCATTATGTTGCACCTAAAGTATGTGGTAGAGAGCTCTACTCATCCGTTGCCCTATGGAGAGCTGGTCTGCGACATAATGAACCAACATAAGGTTGGTCAGACAAAAGGAGGCGTGATAATCCCTGGCTCCAGAAACATCAACAAGGAGACGCTCAGAAAGATGGGTTGGAATTTGGTTAGATAATGAGTGGGTTAAGGATTCTAAGGCTGGAGATTCTTGTTCCAAGGCTAGGTTGGCAACCAAGGAGGATATTCAGGTGGTGAAGGAATTGATTATGGCACAGGCGAACTCATTCGGTGGAAAGCTCAACAAGGTTTTGTTGACTGTGGAGAAGCTAGTTGAAGAGCTTGCCACTACCAATGAGATTCTGAGAAGGAAAGAATAGGTCACTGACCTTGTGCTGGACATGACTTTCTCACTATCCTGCTTTCTTTTCCCTTACCACATTTTTCCCTCCATAAAAATATTTGCTTCAGTTCGATTTGGGTGTAAAACAATTATTGCTTGTGTGTTTGCTCTAAGACTTTTTGCCTTGCATGTGTGTGGACGACTTTAAACTGCCTTGAATGATTTTAGCTTTTATGGTTTGCCTCTGTTTTATTTCTGTATGCTTGATTGATTTTTGATGATGCCAAAAGGGGGAATAGCTCAGGAAACAGGTGAAATAGGGGAATTGTGCTGAATAACTTGTGGGGTATTGAACTTAGGGGGAACTTTTCTGGTTTTTGTGTATGTTTGTTCTTGTTTTGGATTTGTTCAGGTCCTTTGGAGCTCTTAACAGGATAAGGAGAACAGGGTTGTTTGTCACCATTAAAAAGGGGGGAATTTGTTGGCGACTTATGGTTTTGATGGTTCCAAAGGAGTCGGTGACTTAAAGCTTCAGCGGTGAAGTCGGCGACCTGAACAACTGGCGACAAGGAAGCGTGTTTCTATTTATAGTAAGCGCGTAGAAGATCTCTTTCTGGAAGCATGAAAGCTTTATTTAAGGAGAGTACTGACACAAGAAAGGATAGAAGATCGCCAGAAGTGCTTAAAGGTTTCTTGCAATATTTCCTAAGTCCTAGGTTGTATTTTAGGAAGGAAATTGTATGATTGTGGCTTGTGAGTTCCTTAATCGAATAGGAACGAATCTTGGCATAATTAACCTAGTTTGCCTCTATAAATACCAGATGAATAAAGAGGAAACGTGGGGAGAGATTAGAGAGCATATTAAGTAATTGTGAGAAAGAGAGCGAAAGTGTTTGTAAGACTCGTATGTGGGATTCATACGAGTGGTGCTTCTTGTGCGTGGGATTCGCATAAGTAGTGTGTCGAATGTAAGCTTGAGCATGAGATAGTTTGAGAGTGCATTCTTGTAAGGGTGAACACTTGATCGTGGGTAGCGATTAAGTGTTTGGGAAGAGTGTTAGGCGAGCTTTGTTAGAGTGAGAGTGGGGGTTACATAGGCAGAGCGAAGGACAAATTGTGAGGGTATCACATTGTATTCGGGAGAACCTTGTAACATCTCAAGAGATCTATAAAAGTGAGTCGAAGTACTCTTTAAGTCCTTCCAAGTGGGAAGCTTGGGAGGCAAGTGGTTTTTCTCTGAGTAAACGGGTTTGTTTACGAAGAGTTTTCCACTCTAAATTGAGGTGTTCAAAGTGGTAACTTTTCTTTCTTGTTTGTTTGAGTTTTCCGCTGCAAGTCTAATCTGAGGTCTCCGACTTCGTAGGAGTCGATGACTTGTTAAGTACTAACCGATCCTACAATTGGTATCAGAGCCTGGTGCTCTAGATTTGTGCTAGTACATTTGCAGGAAAGATGTCCACGTCAAACACCGCTGTCAATGACTCTTTTTGTAAACCACCAATTCTCAAGGCTGGAGAATATGACTGGTGGTGCAAGTAGATGAGATCTCATGTCTGCTCTCTTGACGGACAACTATGGAAAATCATTACTATAGGTCCCGAGAAGTTTCTCAAAGCAGACAAAAAGGAGAAAACAGTCGAGGAGTATGATGATCTTGACTTCAAGAAGCTCGAGAAGAATGAGAGGGCTAAGAAGGTTCTTCACCAAGCCCTCACTAGTGGTGATCTCAAGAAGGTTATTGGCTATGACTCAGCCAAGGAGATCTGCGATGTTCTCAAAAGGCTTCATGGAGGAAATGATGACGTCAAGAAGGATAGAATCATTAGTCTTGAAAGGGACTATGAAAATCTGTTCCAAGGAAAGGATGAATCTATCCAGGATTACTACTCTCGTTTTCAAGGAGTCGTCAACCAGCTGACCTTCTTAGGTGAAAAGCTTCCCCAATGGAAGCAGACAAACAAGCTGATATCTGGACTCAACAAGAAGTGGGACGCAATTGCTGCATCGCTTTTCACTCAGAAGGACACCAAGGAAATGACCTTGGAGGATCTGATCGGCCACCTCACCATGTATGGTGGCATCCAGAACAGAAGGGAAGAGAGGCTTGAGTCGGAAAAGGTCAAGAACATTGCTCTCAAGGTCGAAAGGGCTTTCGACCTCGCTTAAGGTGATGAAGACACAGAAGGTGTCGATGATGATGTGGCTCTTATCTCTAGAGCCATGAAGAGACTTTGGGGACGCAACAAGGCTCCAGCCAAGGCCCCCGAGGTCAACAGAGACCCAAGGGACGTGATATGCTATCAATGTCAAGAAAAGGGACATTATGCTAACAAATGCCCCAAGAGGAAGCCTGGAGAAGTAGGAAAGAGCATGTTGTCGACATGGGACGTGTTTGATGATGAAATTGGCGAGTCGCCAACCAAGGAGATTTGCTTTATGGCTTTGGAAGATGAGTCACATAATTTGGTAAGAGAGTCACATAATCATCTTTTCAATTAAAATTTTAGCTATTTATTATGTCATTATTTTTATTTATAATTTTATAGTTGTTTGAAAATGAAAGTTTTGTTGGTTAATAATTGAGATTTTAATTATTTATATTCATTAAATAAATAATCATAATAGTTAGATTTGTTTATTTTTTAAAATACCCAAAAAATCATAGCCAATAATTTCTATTCAATTTTAAAAAAAAATCCAAACAAATCATAGCCAACGTTTAAGATCATATAGTTGAAGGATTTTTCTACAAAAGATTTTGTAAAAAATAAAATATTTGGTTAAAAAATTTGATTAGTTTCAATCAAATTCCAATCAGAAATAAATCTATACTACCATACCGAAAATAGCAAATTATTTTTTAAAATACCCGAAAAATTTCTAGCATGTTGAAATCAGAAGATTTGGTAAAACAATTTGATTAGTTCCAATAAAACTCCAACCATAACTAAATCCATATACTGTACTACCAGCACAAAAATAGCAAAATTTACAATTAAAATATGAATAATAAAGGAAAATTGCAATTTGTTATCAATTTATTATCCATGAAATCACAATAAAAAATATTCTAAAGCAGTGAAAATATTGCAATTAAATCTCAATTAGCTATCCATGAAATCACAATCAAAATATTCCAAATAGATTATAATTAGCAAAAATCACATCCAATTAAAGTAAATAAAATGGAATTAAGCTCGAACAAATTTAATAAATCCGGGCGGCATCCGCCCTCGTCGCGCCGACGACAATGCTCCTGTTGCGTCGACCCGTCATCATTTAGTTTTGATCTCAACCATATAAGCATCTCTGACATCGACCCTTGTAAGAGAAAAAATGGTGAATTTCATGGATTAAGGAAAATAATAATTTACATGACATATGACATCATATACCTATTACATGGAGCCTTTATAAGCGAGTTCAGCCCCAACAACATCAACGACAATTTTGTAATTGAAGCTCGAACAAATTTCATGAACTGAGTAGCAGCGAGCCTCGCCTCACGAATGACATCGACAATGATTTTATGATCCTCAACACCGACAATGATTCTATACCATGCATCGACACCAATTTCGACCATGAGAAATACTCTGATTGAATGTGTGTTTGCAAAATCCGTACTTTATATGTACTAAGATACATGTTTAAATATGCATCCGAAAATGTTTTGGTAAAAAAATAGGATAATTATCTTTTTAACTAAAATCCTTTCAAAAAAGAAATTTTTTTCTAAATAAAATTTCCTGCTTTATTTATAATTTTATACTGTCATTGTTTATTACTGGATACAAATAAAAAAGATTCGTTTCTTTGAACTATAATCTTCAAATAAAAGATTTGGTCAAGAAAATGGATACGTTCATACCTATATCCAACCTAATAAAATATATCTAGTTAAACAAATCAATTAAATCTCAATCATAAGTAAATCGGTATCCCACCAAACCGAAAAAATTGCTAAAATTTGCTTGATCTATATCCAGATTTAAGTAAAGATCACATATTCGGAAAGTAAATCTTTATCTCTCAACCGAGAATAGAAAAAATAACAAAAAAATATCCCATTATTATAAGATTATTATACATAATATCAATACTATGTATAATAGGAAGGTGAATCGGATATATAATTAATTAGGTTTAGCTAATTGATGACCTAATTGATGCGGATAGAGTATTACAGTATAATACTCCGTAGTGTTTAGTTTTTGCATATAGATAGTGATTTGATGTATATGTAATTCTAAATAGATTATTTCCAAATAGATAGTGATTTTATATATCCAAATAGATTATTTCCAAAAAATTTAATCTAAATTCTTCTACTAAAGATTACATAAACTGAAATTAAAGATTACAATGGTAGCATAATCGAAAATCCAAATTCGTTGGAAATTTATTTAAATTTAAATATATCTAAATATCTAAAAGCATTGTATCATTTGTAGGGGTGACATAAGGAGGCGAATTAATGGCGGAATTCGAGTAGTATTCTGAATGGTTTTATTCTTGGGCTTTCTAGATTTCTTTAAACTTGATGGTTTGGTTTTTGGATTGTGAGGGCATCGCAGTGGAATTTACTGGCTTACCTATGTGCCATCTCCATGTAGGCTTTGTAATCCTATTGTGTAAAGTTCAGATTCAATGAGCTCTTTTGTCTATAGAATTGACTAACCATTGAGATAGATCGGATTCAACTCAAGCTTTTGAGCTCCGCCACTAATCCTTTCGATTTTTCATTGATCGGGTTTGATGTTAATCTATTTTGAGTTCAGAAATCTTTTTTGAGTGATTTTTTAAATGTTTGCGGTCAATTATTTTATATATGTATAATCAAGTTGCACGATGAAATGGATCGGTTTGAATTAAAGCGTACGTAAATTAAATGGTTGGCATGTGATAAAATATGACCGTGTAATGTGATATGTGAAAAAATTAATCATGTGTAAATAAGTATTAATGATGTGTAAATAAGGATTAATGATGTGTAAATAAGGTGGAGTAAGGAAATTTTGACATGTGTCAAAATCATATGTGGTGTAATGTGGGATCGCCAAGTGGTTTTATCCGACGTGGCGCAATGTGGAGGCTCGAATTCTTAGTGGTTTTAATTATATATATAGATTAAAGATATCGGAGGATAAAAAATAATGTTAGTTTTTTTTTTGAGCTCTATGTTAATGCTTTTGATAACCAATTTACGGTATGGTTAATAGTATATCAAAACTAGTAACTGAATGACGGTTAACCGAAATCCCTGGTTAATGGACCATACCCCCATAGCCCTAGGTATTTCCAGCAAAATCCGCCCAATCCCCTCTCTCTCCCTTTTTTCATCATCCCTCTAACCGCACCGAGTTCTTTCTTCTTCCTCTAAATCTCTCTTTTCGCACTCGTAATATTCAAGACAACAACAGCATGATTTTGGATCCGCCGCGTGCTCCAAATCTCATCTTCGTCGTCCCTGGTTTTTTCGAAACCCCAAGTTCATCGACGTTGTTCTTCAACTCGCCGTAATTTAGCTCTGATTGTTGTTTTCTTTGCTCGCAGGTTTTAGCAAGAATGATCGAGAGAAACTGATGGGCTTTCTCAAGGTGAGATTTCACTGGTTTTGTGTTTGTAAGCCTGGGATTTTAGGGAGATTTCGCTGAATTTGGTTGTGGTTTCTGTTTGCACAGACAAAGTGGCTAGATTGTGCTAAAAAGGATGAGAAGATTCTGGAATCCCTTCGGAAGCGTGTTGAGGCGTTGAGGCACCTGCAGGTTTTGAGTTTCTTCTGTTTTTGCCGCTTTTAATTAGAATTGTCTGCCTTTGGCTTTTGTTTTACGGTGGTTTTGAAAGTGATGTGCGAATGTGTACTTGTAGTTAGAATTTTTGTGTTTGTGGCAACTATCTGTTTCTTCTTTTGATTTCCTCTAGAATGCCTCGGCCTTCTTTGTGTTAGTTTGTTTAGCTGCCTATACTATCTACAAAGAACTGTTATATCCTTTTAGAATTTGTATGCCTGATTTACTACTATTTTTAGATCAGTAAATTGATGTTGTTTGGTCATGATCAAAGGACCTTATATGTTTTACACTCAGGTGGTGCACTTGTGCAGCTGCATTGAACATTGAGAGTTATATAATAACGGATTTACTTTGCAGAGCCAACGTGATGAGCTTAGGGATAAGTTTCTCCAGGAAAGGGCAGCGCTTGAGGCTAATTACCGGAAGCTCTATGAACCACTCGATACAGAGGTTTGGTTTCTGCAATCAAACAATGGGTTACTTTTCATTTTGCAAAATCCTTCTTCATATCATGTCTGATCATCTTTTGTGTTTTAACCTACAGCGATATTGCATTGTAAATGGTGTACGTGAAATTGAGGGAGCTACCAATGAAGTAGCAGCAGATGAGCAAGGTGCTACCGATGCCACAGAAGGTACCTCGACACTTTAAATACGAACAGTTTACTACTCTTTTAAAGAGTGCATGGGTTATGGATGAATATTTTGCCAGTTCTGTTTTAGTAAATAATCTCTAGTTTACAACTGACTCCAATTTCGGTATTCTTGCTAAACATGAAGGGTTTCAAACTTAATTGTTCACTCTTTTTATGCTAATGGAAACAGAACTTTTGATTATAACTCTTTTTTTTTTTTTTTATAAAGCCGAACACAATTTCTTTTGCCAGGTGGTTCGGTCCCGAACCTTTATGGTTCGAACCAACCAAAACCCACACTACATTACTCACGGCTTTTGCACTTTTTCACTTGCAAAAATTCCCAAAAATCGACAACATTCTCCACAAAGATGCACTACCCAAAAATGTAATTCCCACATTCTTTCCACACCCAAAATTCACTCAACAAAAATTAATTTTCAAGCCACTCAACTAATGTTCGAATCCCGCAAAGGGTCAAGCTATCATCGGCTAGGAATAACATTTTTGAGGAGCTACAAAAATCGGCTAAAGGCTAAAACGGGTCCAATGGATTCTTTTTATTATATACATGCCTTGTGACAAAATTTTTGTGTGGAGACATTGCTTCCGTTTATTATATTGTAGTATAGATTTTTGAAATAGATATAATTACTAACTCACGTATACACTGGTGTAATTTTAGGCAACTATAATATATATTATAGTAACTCACGTATATATTAATGTAATTTTTGACAACTATAACATATGTTATCTTTTTGATAGTACGTTTGATCTTCCTCACCATAATCTGTACTATCTTTTTGATTGAAATTTTGTACATATTTAGCAGTCTTGTGTACATATATAAGTAATCATTTGTACATGTTTTAAAATTTATACATCGTCATATAAATTTGGCAAATTGTTTATAATCAGACATATATTTGGCAATCTTTAAGCATCCGTATATTTCTACATGATCTTTAAGTAGACATATAAGTATAATATATAAGTAACTCGTTAAAACATGATATAATCTTTATTGATAGAAAATTTTCATATAGATGAAAATTTTGCATATATGTAATCTTTTGTACATAATTTAAAATTTTATATATTTATCTAGAAAAGGTATGGATTTTGCAATATAAAATCTAGAAAAATCTAGATACATAATCTTATTGATCTTATGAAAAAAATACGAATTTTGTTTAAAAAAACCAAATGTTATTTCAAAACTATAAAAAATCTGAATTATATTTTAAAAAAATGCGTGATTAATCAGATAGATAAATAATTTATATCAATATATAATTTATAAAAATCCGAATTTATTTAGAAAAATCTAGATACATAATCTTATTAATCTTAGGAATATCTAGATAGTAAATCTATACATATAAAATCGGATATAAAAAATCCCAAATTATTTTTGGTAGAAATTTGATGGTTTTGATTTAGTTTTAATGAAGATTGTAAAAGATCACCATTTAAATAATAAGGGAGGGCCCATTTGATTATTCAATAATATTTACGTCACGTGGCGAAAATTTTGTGAAGACTTCGGTTCCGCTTTATACTATAGTAGTATAGATTTGCAATGAACGTAATTGGTCCTTGCTAGGTGGTTGGCTGCACTGTCAGTTTGAAGTATAAAGATTTGTCTAGGTGGTTGGCTGCACTGTCCTTGCTAGGTGAAAATTTTCTTCTAGGTTTGTCTAGGAATGAGGTACAAATGTTGGCAGTATAAAGATAGTTGCTTGCTTTATTTATAAAGTTATTCTGTTGTATATGCATTTTGATAAATATTTAATTGGGATGCAGAGAAAGGTGTTCCCTGCTTTTGGGTGAATGCAATGAAGACTCTTGAAGTGTTGGCCGAAGAGGTGATGCCTGGACTTACTAATCCAATTCAATGTTGATACTCCCTCTGTTAAGGAAAAGTTGTCATTCTAGTTTGACTGTTTTAAAACTTGTCATTTTAGATATTTTAACACACATTTTTCCTATATAAATCTCACCAGGTTAAAATATTTATTTAAATACATAATAGAAATTCATAAAATTGAAATTCATAAAATTGAGGGTATTTCAGAGAAATCATTTGGCTTTTTAATTTTTTGAACAAGTCCTAAAACGACATGTGTTCCTTAGCGGATCGAGTATTTTCTTTTGAGAGTATGTATGGCTTGATGACCTGAGTTCGGATTTCAGATCACGGAACATGATGAAGAGGCTTTAGAATATCTAAAAGATATCAAGTGGCATAGGATTGAGAATTCCAAGGGCTTTGAGCTTGAATTCTGTTTTGCCAGAAACCCCTTCTTCAAAAATGATGTTCTGACAAAGACTTATTACATGATTAACGAAGAAGAACTTCTTTTGGAGAAGGCAATTGGGTAGGCACCTACTCTTGGTTAAGCATTTTGCTAGATTTTTGTGAAAAGACTCATCTGTAAACTGTTTTGTAGGACTGAGATTGAGTGGTATCCAGGGCAGTGCTTGACACTAAAGAAGATGGCCAAGGAGGGGTCAAAGAATGCAAAGCCAATCTCTGAAAGCTTTTTCAACTTCTTCAGCCCTCCTCAGGTCCCAGAGGATGATGATGACAATGATGAAGATACTGTAAGTTTGATACTTTTTCTTTCAGATATTTCATCTTATCAATTTAATTATCATTAGTATGCTATTTTTGTTTTAATTGCTAGACTGAGGAGGAGCTTCAGAATAGAATGAGGCGGGATTATAAAGTTGGGTAAGCTGCTGTTATATATAAGACTTCTGAAATTAGGTTGCTTTCTCAAATAATGTGTTGCCATCGTCACTAAATCTTGCTTTGCATATTATAGTTTAACCATCCGAGACAAGATTATACCCCATGCTGTCTCTTGTTTCACCAGTGAAGCAGCTCAGGATAAGTTTGAGGCCTTGACTAGGACGAATATGAAGACAAAGAAGAGGACAAGGATGACCATGACGATGATGAAGCGGAAGAAGGTACTGCATTTTTTAACTTCTCCCGGTTTACTTTGTCAGATTGTCGTGAAGATGCTAATTTCTCTCCCTGTTGGTTTTGTGACTTTTGTCGATATAGTCATCAGCTGGAGATCAGCTGGAGATACAGTCATCAGCTGGAGATCAGTGAGTTCCCAACCGGAATTCATTTCCAGATATGGTGGAATATGATATGATTCAACCCGTGTTATTTTATAAGTGAGAGTAATTATCATGGAGTCGTCTTGGTTTGACGAGTCTTGTTCTATTTCCCTCTATCTCCTATGTAGTAATGGTCTTGTGGGCCTGCTGGTTTTTTTGTTTTTTTTAAGATTTTAATTGCTAGTGTGAATTTGTAAGTTGATCAAATATGGAAACTTGATATATACCCAAAAGTCAAAAACTTTCTATGGAAAATCGATAATAATGGACTCCCCACAAAAGAACGCCTAAGAGAAAAATAGGTCATTACTCCAGGAGGATGCATTCTATGTGACTGTTCCTCGGAAGATACAAACTATATTCTTGCTAAATGTCCGTATATGCTTTATATAGCACACAAAGTTAACCCAAACACGGCTCAGGTGATTTCGGAATCAAAGTGAAGTGAAGTGATTTCGGAATCAAAGTGAAGTGATTTCGGAATCAAAGAGAATCAAAGTGAAGTGATTTCGGAATCAAAGAGAATCAAAGTGAAGTGATTTCGGAAGTTTGAGTTCTCGTCACAGCTTAGACAGTGTTCAGTAAAACAGCCATAATTTTGGCTCGAAAGTTGATCTCGAGCTGAATCAAGATGCGTTGGAAAGCTTATTCAATTATCTACAACTTTGTAGTTGAAGTCAACAGCAGAATCCAACGGGAGCATGGCCAAAATTGTGTTTTACTAGAAGCTGTTCAAAATCTTATGAGAATATCTTACTTTCCAAAATTACTATCTTATGCTATCATTATATCTTTTGCTTAGTATATTAATAGGACGTTTTCTGGTTTGTTTTAGATGGAACAATGCGTTTATCGTTGTATGATAAGCTACTTCCCTTTTACATTATTTGCATTATTCATATTATATCTTTTGGTAGTTTTTTAGGATAGATTTTTATAAGGCTATCTTTCCTTTGTAGTAGATCGCAACACCTATTCTCCATCTTAGCAACGTTGTCTGCCACACGATCAAGCCTGTCCATCCTTCGCTCAAAACTAGGATCTGAAAAAGATGCAAACTTGAACTCCAAGACAGGAGAAACAATCAAACAAAGCATAAAATGGCGAGCAAACAAGTTACTTGCGCGACAAGCAACACCTGCGGCGGCTAGGGTTTCCTGTCAGAGGATTGCTGCGTATTTTGACCTTTTCGGGGGTCAAACAAACTCTGATTTTGACAAATCTTATACGCATGAACTCGTATCAAAATTCTCTACATTAGTATGTGATTAGAATTTTGAAATTTCCTCAGAAAAAATTCGAAAATTTCCAGAACCTTCGGCTTTGACGAGATTAACCTGGCTCTGATACCACTTGATGTATGACACGCCTAGGATGATCCTTGATTCGTCACACACTTGAACAATGGATGCTTTGGATCTAGATCTTGTATAAAGTTTAAGACTTTGATTTCTCAATCTTAATTCACAATCCAATCACACGATTTCACAAACACAATCACAACTCAAATATGAATGCAATCGGACGAACACTTGTATTAGAAAACTCAAAACAATGTCAACAGCGTGTGAGAAAGCATACAAGCTCTCTCAATTTCACACTGAGGATAAACTAAGGCCAAGGCCATCTATTTATACTAAAACAAGGCTAAGCTAGGACTATTCTAGAAGATAAAACAATTATCTAAATTATTATCAAAAGATACAAAGCATATCTTTCAATAATAATTTCTATCTAGAAATATAAAACAATGTCTTGCAAACTAAGTAATACTAAAGATAGAAACCCTTCCTATTATAAGAATGGAAAGTGTTATCATGCACCAATAAGCCAAGGACGCCCATCATGAAGAAAAGATCACGCCCGTCTTGATTTATGAAAACTCCTTTGCTTGCACTCCAAGGCTTCATGTGATATGGAAAGTCTTCTTCTTCATGTCCAAGGAAAGGGAGGACGTCCCACAAGTAAGGCAAGTCTTCATCTTGGACTCCAAGGCAAGGAAGAGAGAGAGAAGAGAGGTGCCAACAAATAAGGAAACCAAGCTTGCTTGCACTCCAAGGCTAAATAAAAATGGAAAGTCTTCTTCTTCATGGATAAGGAAGACGTCCAACAAATATGGCAAGTGTACATCTTGGAGAGCAAGGCAAAAGGAGAGAGGCGTGCCCTTAAATAAATAAAGAGGCACGTTTGGCGGCCAGCTAGGTGCGCGTTGGCGCGCGCTTGTGCTGAGTGTCGGGCACCCTCGTACCTTGGCTTGGCGCGTGCGTGTGTTGCGCCGTGTCTTGGCCGTGGCTTGTGTCATGGCTTGGCTCTTCATTTGTGTTTGCATTTCCTTGTAGAAATGTGACCCATTTCTTGATGACAAATAATTAAGACCATTTGAAGCATCCTTCATGATCTTTTTAGCTTGACTCCTTATGATAGAACTTTTGACTTGGAGTTGTCATCAACTCTTGAGCATCTGGTAAATTTTTTTTGGACCAATTGCTATCATTCTCCTCCACTTGAAATCAAACTGTCCTCGGTTCGACGGCGGGGTTATCATCGAGAATATAAGCACTAGAATCAAACTTCTTGGTGGCATGGAAAGGTCCATCATCACTTCTTTTTCGCTTCTTGACCTTTATGTGAGCAAACCTACTTTGACACACATCTAGCACACCATTAGAAGTAACCAAATTGACTTAATTTAGGACACTTACCTCAATTTTAATCAAGATGAAACACGCTTTCATTAGTGCATTCTCCATGGCCACGTTGCACATGGCTAAGGCACGGTGTTCCACCTTTCCTTGAATACCAGATTTTTTCACATTCTCTCAGAGCTCTTTTGGCCCAATTGTAGCTTCCTGAGAGTGCCTACTTTGGTCCAAATTTGAGCCAAAACGCACGAGTGGATTGGGAGAACGCCCACTTTCATTGTTGGTGCGCCGCTCAGTGTTGGGTACGGGCTTGGGCTGCGGCACTTTCTGGGCACCCGTCATTTTTCCTCGACGCTCCTCAACTAAACCATCATATTTCTACCTATTTTTGGTGTGGTTCAAGTTTGGCTCAATTTGGGGCTCATTTGCTTAACCACCCGTCGATGCCACCTTTTGGCACTCGTTGTACCTCGGTGGCACGCCTAGCCTCGTCAAGCGCTCTTGCTTGATTTCACCTCACTTGATCCTGGAAAACTTCATAGGGAGAGAGGGTTAGAAGAGTATTTTTTTCTCCCAAGATGGTTAAAAGCATAAGTGTTAAGGTAGCCATCATATATTACTTTCTTATCAAACAACCATGGCCTACCTAGAAGGATATGAGTGCATTCCATTTGAGAAACATTACAAGTTATCACATCATTATAAGAACCAATGGAAATATGCACATCACAAGTATGGGTGATTATTTTGGAAGCATCCGAATTAATTCCATTAAGACCGTATTGTAGGGCACGCAATCTAGTTGGAAGTTGCAAATCATGAACCACTCTAGCATTAATCAAATTGCAACAACTTCCACTATCAATAATCATATTAAGGCATTGGTTGCGTACCGTACACCGAGTGTGGAAGATGGTCTCTCTATGGTCCGTTCTAGGAGCCTCTTGAATGGTGAAAACGTCCCTTTGGTTCACATAAGCATATGCTTGCTCCATCTTGGGTTGGACGAATTCCTCCTCATAGTGCTCGCCATTAGTATCCTCCTCCTCCACTTGTGGTGGAGCTACATCCTCCTCGGCCTCTTGATCATCCGTGACATAGCCTTGGGTTGTGTAGTACATCGTTTTGGAGTTGGTACAATCAAGAGCAAGGTGGCCTCTCCCTTGGCACTTAAAGCACTTCACTTCACTTGGGGGTTGGCTTTGGGATTTGCCAATGGTTGGCTTCCTAGACACACTTGCCTCAATTATGGGTGAGTTTGAAACTCCCCGAGGTTGAGAAGAAGGGTTAGAAGCATAAGGTTTAGAAGTAGAGTTAGGGTTAGATGAATACCTTCTTTGGTTACTTGAACCCCACGCCTCCTTCTTCTTCCTTTGGAGTTGATTGTAGTAGAGTTGTGCCGCATTCACAAGCTTGGTAGGATCCTCAATTTGCAAGAACTCCACGACATCTCTAACCTTAGTGTTCAAGCTTGTGGGGGTGCGCCTTGATGGTTGTTATTGTTGTTCATAGCACTCTCGCCCACATAGCAAGGCAATGGCATGTCCTCGGGTTCCTCCATGTCTTCATAGTAATTACTTCCAATAGGGGCCAGATTTCAGTCATGTGGCACATAGGTGTTTTGCCAAGTTGTAGGTAATGCCGCCCACGAACCCTCCTCATCGGCACGCTTGTTTGGTGGCTTGTAAGGCGCCTTTGAATTTTATGGACCCTTCATGGACTTGATCTTTAGTGGATGAGGCCCGGGCTGAGTCATTAAGACATATTCATATTTTGATAGATGTGCCTCGTAGGGATAAGTTGTGGAGCCAATGTGTAGTTTGTTGAAGTCGTTGCTCACGCCTTCATAACCTGAAGCTAGTCCCTTGCCTTTGTTGGATGATATGGATGTAGAATAGGACTGCAAAGGCAAAGAAGACATAAGAACAAAAGATGTGTTACTAGAAAAAAGAATTGACGAAGAGTTTAGAGGCACTTTACTAGACGCCAAT
Source organism: Fallopia convolvulus (assembly GCA_964016875.1). Taxonomy (NCBI): domain Eukaryota; kingdom Viridiplantae; phylum Streptophyta; class Magnoliopsida; order Caryophyllales; family Polygonaceae; genus Fallopia; species Fallopia convolvulus. The sequence goes on from OZ024735.1 coordinate 233,997, forward strand.
TGTGTTGGTGGAAGAGTTAGGCCGAATGACTCGGTTGTGGACACTTGCGTCACGCCAACACTAGCATTCGTCTTTGGGCCTTGGTTAGCACGTAACTCCATGAGTAAATTGGTGGCGGAAGTGATTTGATCTTGAAGGTCACCAAATTTTGTGTTAATTTTTGCTTCTAAAGCCTCAAACTTGGGTTGTGCAGTCTCCAACACCACTTTGGCAATCCTTGGGTTTTCAATGTGAGAGTTTCATCAAAGACTCTAGCAATGTATTCAGACGTGTTCTTGTCCATGCCATATTCCGAGAGGAACTTCTTCTTTTCTTCGTTTACAACCATCCTAGAAAGGAAACCACACAAGCAAGTAAGGTATTCAAAGAGTTCTACTACTTAAAGCTACACCTCGTCAAGCCAAGACTTGTTCTTGCTCAATCACGATTGAAATTTTAGTTCAATAGGTAACTAGGGCAAGCTTTCAACTAAGGTGAGATAAGGAGAGAGATATCAAGTAAGACAATTGAAAGGCAATTAAACACAATGCAATTGTTCACAAGAGAATCGAATTCCTTTAAAGCGACTAAGCTATTATGATATGCAACTACAAGCCTTAACAAAGGAATCAAAATGCAACAATGTAATGAAATTTCTTTTTGGTGAAAGTGCTCTACAAGTAGGGTAGATTACGTTCTTTTTTTTAATTTTTTTTTGATTTATACATGATCGCTCCTCACCGAGGGCGAGAGTCTCAAAATAAATTTATAATCAAGATCCCGTTGTAGTACGGAGGTCAGGTTCGAACACGGGGAATTATGGATTGCGCGAAGTTCGGTTGATAGACTACGAAACACGGGAAAACAAAGCTAAACGCTCAAGGATCGAGCTTGTCAGGCTCGATCCCGAACCTAAGAGGTTCGAGCGCACGCCCAGAAACAAGGAAAAGGGCTACTGGAGGCTTGATCCCGAGCCTAGGGGGCTCGATCACGACGCACTACCCAAACACAAGGGAAAAACAAGGGAAACTAAGGAGATCCTAGGGTAGGGGTTCGAATCAACACCAATCATACATACTCAAACTCGAATCCAATCAAATCATGCTTTAAAACACAAGGATCGACGACTTTCGCAATCAATCAAGCCTAGCTCGATCGACTTTCGTAAACCTAAGGCTCACTATCTACTCCTATGACCGTGAGATCAAGAGGCTTTCGCTTCTTCCCTTCGAACCGAGCCTTGTAATTTCCTTTTCACTTTCGCTACTTCGCCAACTATAAGGTTCGTTCCTCAACTTTCGCAAAGGCATCAACTCAAGAGCAAATAGACATGGAATTCAAGCATTCAATTCATGGATTCAACTCAAACACATGCAATGGGGCACCAATTGTGCAATCAATCACTCAATCCTCATAAATCATGCCTAGATCTCATGGATTGAGAGGCTTTTGCTTCGTCCAATCCGTTCGGTCGGTTTTCACAAACCAAACGACCTCCTCTCTACTCCTTGGCCATTGATTTTCCACTTTCGCCAAATCCATTCAGATCTAGCTTGCAATTGGCTTTTCTCTCTCGGTACTTTGCCAATTGCAAGTCGATCTCAAGCTTGCAGTAGAGAGGATGAAGATCTAGGGCAATCAAGAGGGGGAAATGGACCAATAAAGCCCAATTGGGTTGGGATCTCACCCCATCCCTTGGATCCAACAATCTACTCAACAAACATGAAGGAAACCAAAGCAAACAACAAAATCCAAGCACAAATCATGATCAAGCAAGGCCGAATAACAAACCGAGCAAGGAGAGGGGGAACGAACCACAAACAAGCAACAAAAGCCAAAGCCGGAATTAAGAAAGGAAAAGAAGAATACTTACACTCCAAAGGCTAGATCCACAAATCTCTACTCAATTCTCCAAGGATATCTCTAATCACCTTCCAAATCTCCCCAAAAGAGGCTAGATCCCCTTTTGGGAAGACTCTCTCAAATATCACCTAACCCTAGCTCTCTCAATCTGATCCCCCCTCAAAATATCCCACCTAACACCTTTTGCACAAGTATTTTTAGGAATTAAAAAGAAAATCCCGAAAAAGCCCAAGTCGGCGAACATGATCGAAGCGGAGGAGGTTCGGGATCGAGCCTCACTGGCTCGATCCAAGGCTGACGCCTGAACTTTTCCATCGAACCTACAGGTGGTTCGGGATCGAATCTCACAGGGTCGATCCTGAGCCTTACTTCTTGATTCTTCGCCCGGTTTGATCTCGTTTTGGCTCGGTTTGACTCGGTTCTTCGCCCCTTCGCTTGGTCTTCACTTGTAGATCTTCTTGGCCTCTTTCCTTGCATCATTAGGTTTTCTTAAGCTCCTTGATTTCCTCCACTTTGTGTTGATGCTTCAATCTCCATCAAACTATTGCTCCAAAAGTCCTACAAAACACCACAAATGCACGTAGTCCCCGAATCTCATAGAAATGCGGAAACTAAGCTAAAAGCCTCCAAAAGAAAGGAGAAATTAAAGAAACCAACTCTAAACTAAGCTTAGAAAGACCTATAAACAAACCTAAAAGATGGACATTAAAACACCCCATACTTAAGCTTGCTTGTCCTCAAGCAATAACTTGCAATCAAAACCAAAACATGGATGTCAAGTAAAGCACAAATCAAAAACATATTTTAAGCACAATATGATTCAAAGGTAAGCAACCAAACGTCATCACATATGTATGCATGCTTCAAGATCAAATCTTCACTTCCTAGCCTCACTTTAAGGGAAATGTGATCAATGTATATGCTCTCAAGTGTGTATGGGCTAATGCAAAATAATGCATCTCTCCACTCATGCCTTGTGCAAAATCTCTTTCATCATTGAATATTATATTACCAATCTCTCTATCTAGAGATGCCATAACTTACTAATACGAAATGAACTTGGGCTCAATGGAAATCCTCGTAGAGGATTCCATTCGGCCGGGTTGTAATGGGGCTCGGTATTTCATGAGGGAAGGAATTATATGGCCATGTGGTGCTCAATCCGGGATGAACAACCTAAAATACTCACACACATCACCAAACCACATCCCACTACTCAACCAAACAACTCTCAAAAACCATCAAAACTCATACCCAAAATATTTGACCCACAAATTCCACTTACATCTCAACACTAGGATTGTTAGCTTTTCTTTTCTTTCTTTCTTTTTCTCACATTTTTCCTCAACACTTTTGAGCCACTGGGGTTCGAACCCGAACCACATGGTTCGAACCGAACCTTTCTTTCACTTCTTGCTCATTCTTTTCAACTTTTCATTTCTTTTTCCAACACCCTTAAACTTTCTTCACAAAGATGCACTACCCAAAAAAATGTTTGCCACATTCTTGCCCTCACCCAAAGTTTTCCACAAAAAATCAACTCCAAAGCCACTCAACTAATGTTCGAATCCCGCTAAGGGTCAAGCTATCATCGGCTAGGAATTATAATTTTGAGGAGCTACAAACAAAAGGCTTAAGGCTAGAATGGGGCTATCAATCAAGGAATAACGTAGGGTAGATAAAGGAATATAATGTAGGCTAAAAATATACAAGTTCAATTTCAATACTAGCAAGCATGATCATGTCTCATAGCGGCTTCAAGAAATAAATATGCACCTCAATAATAAAGAGATCATGACACAAGAGAGTACACTCACAACAAAAGAGGGATATATACAAAGAAAATCATCCCTAAGGCCAAAAATATCTCACATGGTTCACACAATACTAGGAAGCAAATAATTGAAACCTTAAGCACACATGCTCAATTATAGTTGCAAACCATGAATCATGAATAAAAGCAACATCATAAGACAAGGCTAAACCATCCAAAGCATGCCATTGAATTACATGAAAGTAAATTATTAGTTCTCATCATCGGACACTTAAGTAGGGTCATTTATCAAGTCCAAAACAAAACACACAAAATGCAAAATATTTTTTTGATTTTCGACATTTTTTTCAAATTTTTAGGGATTTTCAAAATTTTCTCACAAAAAGCAAAAACTAGCAAACACACAAAAAAAAAACTCAAGTATATACAAGAGTTCCCTTTTCCCCACCCCATACTTAAAATATACAATGTCCCCATTGCATCCAAATAAAACCAAAAGGGAAAATAAAAAGGGAACTTACTAGACAAGACACTTGAAGCTTGGAAGAATGGAGATTCGTCGACATCGACACATGGGGCGGTGAAGGTGGATCGGCATAGGCTCGAACCTCTAAGGAAGTGGTCGAGATCGACCTTGGAGGTTCGGGCGAGGGATGGATGTAGTCCATCCGGGCTCCTCTTGACTTGCATCCTCGTTGCTCGTCCTTTACTCGTTCCATATCACCCTTTCGAGCTCATCTTTCCACCAAGAAGCACCTACATATTCACCACAAAGATACTATCCCAAATATTTGCACTCAAAGGGTTAGATACGAGGGGTTAGCAAGATAAGCTCAAATCCTAAAAATAAGAAAAAGGAAAGAAAATCTAGGATACGTTGGGTTGCCTCTCGATAAGCGCTCGTTTAACGTCATTAGCTTGACGTCTTTACCTTCACTCGTCAAGGTGGGAAGTAAGGCTCGGGGTCCATGAACGCCCCTTGCCTCTACTCGTCATAACAAAAGAATTAAGGCCATCCTCTATAGTTCAACCAAACATGTGCTTCGGCCTCGTCATAATGGCCGGGGACCCCATACTTATCCCAAGGATAGTCGGAACTCATATACATCGAGTATGGTCCATCCCCACCATATGACTCACAAGAATACCCTAGAGAAGGGTTAGAGAAAAATGAAGCCCAAAGTGGTTCCACCCTCTCGAAACAAAAATAGAAAAAGAAGAGATAGGAGAGGGCGAGTAAAAGTCGGAAACCGGGGGTATAGAAGACGAGTGGGGATACTTACCTTCAACTTGCATGGGATCCAAACTCGGCTCTTGAGGATCCTCACTCTCATCTTTGCACTTGACTCCTTCACTTTAAACCTCTACAAGCAAGAGGTGCTCATTCGGGCTCGAGTCATTCATCAACTTGATGTCAACGGCCTCGGTCTCGTTCAAAGCGGAGTTGAACCGGAACTCGACCTTTTCTTCTTCAACTTCAAAGGAGAGAGAGCCTTTCTTCACTTCATCAATCATTGCACCTTGCCCATGAGCCTCAAGATCGAGCAAAGAAGGGTCGAAATCAAGCTCGGAAACATGCTTTGCCTCATGATCGAACAGGCGAGGCTCGATCCCGATCCATGTAGGCTCGATCACGGTGCGCAGAAACAAATTTCCACCAGGATCGACCCTTGGGAGGGTCGTGCATGACCCTAAATGGGTCGGTCTTGGCCCCTCTTCTTCCTCTTTAGGAGATGGTGGCTCGAGCAATTCTTCGACTCTTCTTAAGGGCTCGACTCAGACCTCATCATAGCTTGATTGGCCTCTCGGATATTCATCGGGATAGCTCGGAAGATACCTTTGAGGCCTCGAGACTTGGGACTCCAAGTAATCAAGTTGGGTGTCGACGCTTTTCCTCCAAGCATCAAATTCGCCAAGTCTTGACTCCATTTCACCCATCCATTCATCTATCTTCTCGTGCATCCCATTGATCGCCTCTTGAAACCTATGTACCCACGGAGGATGATGTGAGCCCCACCAGGACGGCTAGCCATGACGAGGAGGACATGTCCGTGCGCTCCGATGGACCGATCACACGAGCTAGGACTCGGGCCATAACCCGAGCCACTTCGTCCATCATCGCGCGCGCCATCGCAAGCCACGACGCAACCACCGGCGCGCCCCTCTCCACATGCCTCGTCACCATAGCCGCGCCGAGTCTCCAGCCCGACGCCTCGCACCGCAGCGCCGAGAACCTCCTTCTCGGCACCGTCCCAGTCGCGAGCGTCGAGCCACATGCCACGCCGGGCCACCCCGGCGTGGGAACTTGAGGCTCCAGCGCGCCTCGGCCTCGACACTTGAGGCTCGAGCGCGCGCCAGCCTCGGCACGCCGATGCCATGCCGCGTGCTTGCCAGCGTCGCGACACGCCCTTGGCGCGCCACAGCCTTGTCACGGCCTTGTCGCGACACTCGCGACATGGCCACCGTGACCTATTTTATTTCTTACTATTTTTAGAACTATTTTTACTATTTTTATGCATTTTGGGCTTGGGCTAAATGGTTGGGCCGCATGTTTGCCTCCCCCTTCATTTCCCCATGCCGCCGCCTAGGGTTTTCTAGCTAGAGCGCGCCTCCTTCTCCTATATAAGGAGCACGCCCCTCTATGTATTTCTCACGCTTGAATTAAACTACCGTTATGCTGTCGAGTTTACTCCAGATTGTTTGTTAAGGCGTCAACCAATTTCTCTTCTCATCCCATATTCATCAGTTCTCCCTCAAAAGAGAGCACCTTCTCATCCTTTCAATTCTCTTCTCACCAAAGTCTAGTCGATTTGACTCTAAAACCTATCCAACCGTGCGTGAGACGACCATTTACGAGTCCATCTTCGATCCTCTCGTGAATCTCCCAACGGGGTTCACATCAACTGGTATCAGAGCCTCAGATTGCGTAAGTCTTTCTCTCACTTTTACTCGTTTTTTGCACGAAATTTATTTTTCTTCTCCACCATTTTCATTAGCTTCCGCCATATCTACCATCATTCACTTAGATCCATCGTTATTTGCCTTAAAATATCCGAAAAATCCACAAAACAATCACCAAAACCCCGCCGACTTGCACTTGTTTCGGTTCATCATCTTAAGATTTCGAGCTTGCTTGCATTCTTCATGTTTGTTTGAATTGATTGAGTTGTGCAGGTCGACCATACTTTCTGTTTGTGTGAGATTCGGTCCGATCTTGGCCGATCTCGTGTTTGTTAGAAAAGGCAAGAATCTTGCAAGATCTTGTTAGTTGCCGAACAATTCAAAAAAAAAAAAACAAACAATTGGATAAGTAAAGCCAAAATAAGGCAACCTTATCCTATTAAATTAAAAAAAAAAGATTTTGTGGGGACACACAAGCCAAAATAAGGCAAGTGTTTCCATATTTGCAATTATTTGATTCGGCCCCCTTGATTTCATATCTTTCCATATCTTCTCCATTATCTTATCATATCTTCCATATCTTTCTTGTTAGGAAATCTTGCTTGATTGATAATATTTGATTGCAAGAATCTCGCCCTTTCCTTAAGGCCGAGATCCCTCTCTCTCCTTCTTTCTTTTCTTGCCAAGGCTTACCCTAAGCCTCCTCCTCCTCTCTCTCTTCTTACTTGCATGCTTGATTGTCTTGCTTGTTTGTGCTTTTGTGTTGTTCCTTACTTGCGCACGTCGAGATCCAAGCCTCCCCTACCCTTCGAGTACTTTTCGTGCAAACTAAGAGTACTTGCGTGGTGAGTCTTACAATATCTCGGCGCTTCTATTTGCTTGTTGTTGAGAATATTTTAACCCCTTTTCTTTCATGTCTATGGTCGAGATTGGAGAAGGAAGTATGGAAGGGGATGAACTTTCAAACCAACAAGGAATTCAGCCACCGAACCCACCGCCGGCTCCAAGTAGCCTTCTCGGCGCGCCGAACGCATCGGCGCAAGGGCTCGCCCCCGCAGCGGGTCTCGCGGCGCTTGAGGCGCGCTTTTCCAACCTCGAAGGATTGATGACGAGGTTTCTCAACCAGCAGTCGGCGCCACCAGCCGTGACGATTCATACGCAGCACGCGCATCCGAGCGTAACGCCACACGGCGTCTCGGTTCTACGGGCTTCGGCGCAAGAAAAAGGAAAAGGGCCTTTGGTGGACTCGACTAACCCGAATGGGATCCAACGTTTGGAATCCATGAAGGAAAGCCGACCCACAAATCAGGCTCAACAGGTGGACGACGTTGTTGACGTTCATTCCGATGAGGAGTACGACTCCGAGGAGTGGCGGCGTCAACAATCGAAAAAGAAGAAAAAGGCGGTCATACGACGCCTAAGAAAAACAAATCCAAAGGCCGAGATGACTTCGATGTCGATGACTATCGAGGCCATCAAAGCCCCACAACTCCATATTCGGAAACCGAGGACTCTATGACGGAGTACGAGGAAGCTTCCGAGGAGGATTTTGACCACCCTCCGGTCCATGATTCGGAGGAGTGGATAGATCGGGATCGGGATTGGATTCCGAGACCCAAGTTGCCCGTGAACCGCGCGGAGTATGATCGGCTCGAGGGCCGTGACAACCGCGAACGGCCTCGGCGCAACGGGGATCGGCGTCGCCAAGACCGACACCGAGAGCACCAGCGGCGCCCTCGGCGCGACGAGGACGAGGACCCCAGCGACGGAAGCGACGTCTCCAGCCGAGGCCATGGCCGAGGCCCACGACGCCGACGCACACCCCCTCCGCGTGCCAACCGGCGCGCCACAAACGATCGTCCGGCGCATGTATCACGCCGCGACGTCAAGGTAAAATTTCAAGAATTTTTTGGTAATTACAACCCTGATGAATTTATTTCTTGGTTACAGGGTACCGAGCACGTGCTCAAACATTGCCATTACGAGGAGCACGAGAAGGTCGAGGTGGTGACCCTTCACTTTAGGGGTGTCGCTCGGATGTGGTGGAACCGATTCGAGTCGGATCGGGCCCGAAAGGGTAAAGCCCCCATAACCGAATGGCATCAACTCGTGTTTATTATGAAGAGGAAGTTCATCCCGCTCGACTACAAGGAAAAAGTGAGGATCTTGATCCAAGACGCTCGACAAGGTTCTCGGACGCCCGAGGAGTTTTTTGCATACCTCGAAGACTTGTTCTTCAAGGCCGGCATTAGCGCTTCCCCGGGAGCGTTGAGGTCTCGTTTTGTGGAGGGGCTTCACCAATGGATCCGAGATCGGTTGGTTGTCTTGCCAATCAAAGATTTGGGGCGTTTGATACACACGTCCATGGAGCTTCACACGCAATTCAAAAGGCCGAAGACGTCCACTTTTACAAGGTATAATTCTTCCCCTAGTCCATCCGCTTTAGGAACTAACCGGTTTGTTCCTCCTTCCATGTCTAAATCCAAGGTAGGTACCCCAACGACGGACTCCAAGGGCGCTTCGGTTGGCCAAAACCGTGACAAGGCAGCCCCTCCCCCACAAAGGACTCGAGACATCGAGTGCTATTTATGTGGTGGCCGAGGGCACTTGAAACGCGATTGCCCTAACTCGAAGCGAGTGCTTTTTTCGGCTCAATCCGCAGCGTATGAGAGTGTGGATGAAATTGAGTCCGAAGAGGAGGACGCCGCGCCAATCGAAGATGGTGCATATTGTGCGCCATCGGACATCGACGCCGGCATCGACAAATTGTTGCTAGTGACGCGCCGAGCGCTTAGCATGAGGGAATCCATGCCAACCGATCAACGGGAAAACATTTTCCGTACTCGATGCTTGGTACAAAACAAGTCCCTTAGTGTGATCATAGATTCGGGATCGTGCGGGAACTTCTTATCAAGGAAAGTGGTCGATCATTTCAAGTTGCCACAAACGGATCATCCAAGGCCGTACAAGCTTGCATGGATCTCCAACGATGGCGACCATTGGATCCGTAAACAGGTTAATCTTTCCTTTTCTATTGGTTTATATTCTGATTCTATACTCTTTGATGTCACGGACATGGACGCCACCCACATTCTTCTTGGCCGTCCATGGCAATTTGACTGTCATGTGATTTATGATGGCCGGTTGAACACTTACATGTTCAATTACCATGGTAAACGCATGACCATCTTACCTATGTCTCCGAGTGAAACATTGCAGGATGAGGCCGAAAGGCAACAAGCAAACGCTCGGGACAAGTCCACGGCCGCGCCTACGCCGAATTCAAGATCCAACGGCGCTTCTGGCCATGAGACGAATTTCGTCGGCGCTCCTGGTGTCCAAACACACCATTCTGGTGTTCATGATGATCCAGACCAGAAACGCCGACACAAGTTGAATAAAGACCCCCGAACGCCGGGCTCGTCCTCGGCTGCGCATCGCAGCGCGCCAGCGCACATGCCTAGCGGCGCTGGCTCGATCCAACACACTTCCAGCGGCGCGCCCGGTGCCGAACATCATCCCTGGCCAAGCACTGGTGGCCAGCAAATTGGTGACCCTGGAGCACCTCGGGTGCGCGAGGACGCCGAGCCACCTCTTCTCGGTTCGGTGCAAGACCGGCTTTTCCTATGCCGTCGGCGCGATGTGGTCAAACACATCGAGGGGAGTACTACTTGCTTTCTTTTGTGTCCATTGCTTAATATTTCCATTGATTCGACACATGTATTACCCCCTTCTATTTCTGACTTGCTGCAGGAGTATTCTGATGTTATGCCTGCCGACCCCGACGGGTTGCCACCTATTCGGGGGATCGAGCATCGCATCGATCTCATTCCCGACGCTTCATTGCCAAACCGGGCTGCGTATAGGGCGTCACCTAAGGAGACTCAAGAGCTTCAACGCCAAGTCCAATCTCTTTTGGACAAAGGCTATGTTCGAGAGTCCCTTAGCCCGTGTGCGGTTCCGGTTATCTTGGTGCCGAAGAAGGATGGTTCTTGGAGGATGTGCGTGGATTGCCGAGCCATCAACCAGATTACCATCAAGTACCGTCACCCGATTCCCCGCTTGGACGACATGTTAGACGAGTTGCATGGAGCCGTGCTGTTTTCGAAGATTGATTTGAGGAGCGGCTACCATCAAATTCGGATGCAAGAAGGGGACGAGTGGAAGACGGCTTTCAAGACCAAACATGGTCTCTATGAGTGGTTGGTGATGCCCTTCGGCCTCACTAACGCTCCCTCTACGTTTATGCGTCTTATGAACTTTGTTTTACGTAAATTTTTGGGACTTTTCGTCGTCGTGTATTTTGACGACATTTTAGTTTATAGTAGAACTTTAGACGATCACGCGGGGCACCTTAGGCAGGTGTTAGATTGCCTCCGCGAACATTCTTTATATGTAAATCTGGACAAATGTGTGTTTTGCTCGGATACGACGAATTTTCTTGGCTTCGTTGTATCCAAGGATGGCCTACGAGTGGATTCTGACAAAATCCGGGCCATCCGTGAGTGGCCAACCCCAACGACCCCGACTATGGTTCGTTCTTTTTTGGGGCTAGCTGGATTCTATAGGCGATTCGTCAAGGACTTTAGTTCTATCGCCGGGCCACTCCATTCTTTGACCAAGAAGGCCGCCACAATAAAGTGGATGCCGCATCACGAGGCCGCCTTCGAGGCCTTGAAAGATGCTTTATGCCAAGCCCCGGTCCTGCAATTGCCGGACTTTACAAAGCGCTTCGAGATCGAGTGCGACGCTTCCGATTATGGTATTGGCGGCGTACTCCTTCAAGAACAAAGGCCTATCGCTTACTTTAGCGAAAAGCTAGCTGGGGCTACACTGAATTATCCGACCTATGATAAAGAGCTCTACGCTCTTATTCGGGTCCTAAGGACGTGGCAACATTATCTCTGGCCAAGCGAGTTCGTAATTCATACGGATCACGTGGCCTTGGCTTATCTTAAGAGTCAAACGACTCTAAATAGGCGCCATGCACGTTGGGTTGAGTTTATGGAGATGTTCCCTTACGTCATTGCTCACAAAAAAGGAAAAGAGAACGTCGTCGCCGACGCTCTCTCTCGAAGGTACATTTTACTCACCCAATTACATACAAAAATGCTTGGTTTTGCTATGATCAAGGATTTGTACGCCTCAGATTCGTACTTCTCCTCAATCATAAAGGAACTTGAGCATTCACGGATCCATGAGTCCTTCTTCTTGGACAACGGTTATCTTTACCGAGCTAGGAAGCTTTGCATTCCGGCATCTTCGGTGAGACATCTATTGCTCCAAGAGGCTCATGATGGCCGATGCCACTTTGGCATAGCCAAAACGTTGGCAGCACTTCGTGAGCATTTCTTTTGGCCTCATATGGCTCGGGATGTTAACAAGTATTGTCAAAGTTGTGTGTCGTGCCATACTGCCAAGTCTCGGTCACAACCGCATGGACTTTACACGCCACTTCCAATTCCGGACGCCCCGTGGGAAGATCTTTCCATGGATTTTATTACGGGCCTTCCGACGTCGAGGCGTGGAAAGGACTCTATTTTCGTAGTCGTGGACCGGTTTTCCAAAATGGCCCACTTTATTGCATGTAAAGGGACAAACAACGCGGTGGAAATCGCTAATTTGTTCTTTGAACATGTGGTGAAGTTACATGGTATTCCTAGAACTATTGTTAGTGATAGGGATACCAAGTTCTGCAGCCACTTTTGGAGAACGCTTTGGGGGAAGTTAGGGACACGACTCCACTGCTTATCACCCCCAGACCGATGGTCAGACTGAGGTGACCAATCGGACCTTGGGCACTCTTCTTCGGACGATGCTCAAGGCAAACCCACGTCGGTGGGAGGACTTACTTTTCCATGTTGAGTTTGCGTATAACAGGTCCTTTCACTCTGCGACGAAGATGACCCCTTTCGAGGTGGTCTACGGGCATAATCCTCACACGCCTATGGATTTGGTGCCTTTGCCTTACAAGCCCGAGGAGCATGTCGACGCGGCCAACCGCGCCGACCACATCCGACGACTGTATGAGCGCACCAAGGTGCAACTGCTACGACGCGCCGATCAATACGCGACTCAGCGCAACAAGGGGCGCCGCGCATTGATCTTCGAGCCCGGAGATTTGGTCTGGCTCCATCTGCAGAAGGATCGTTTTCCCGCTGCTAGGAAGACGAAGCTCCACCCACGAGGAGACGGTCCCTTCAAGGTTCTCCGGCGCATCAACAACAACGCTTACGTCCTCGACCTCCCGGGTAAATACAACGTTTCGGCATCCTTCAATGTCTCGGATCTATCTCCTTATGTGGATTCCGAGTATCATGACGAGGAAACGGGGACGTTTCCCACCCAAGGGGGGGAGGGTGATGTGAGCCCCACCAGGACGGCTAGCCATGACGAGGAGGACATGTCCGTGCGCTCCGATGGACCGATCACACGAGCTAGGACTCGGGCCATAACCCGAGCCACTTCGTCCATCATCACGCGCGCCATCGCAAGCCACGATGCAACCACCGGCGCGCCCCTCTCCACATGCCTCGTCACCATAGGCGCGCCGAGTCTCCAGCCCGACGCCTCGCACCGCAGCGCCGAGAACCTCCTTCTCGGCACCGTCCCAGTCGCGAGCGTCGAGCCACATGCCACGTCGGGCCACCCCGGCGTGGGAACTTGAGGTTCCAGCGCGCCTCAGCCTCGACACTTGAGGTTCGAGCGCGCGCCAGCCTCGGCACGCCGATGCCGTGCCGCGCGCTTGCCAGCGTCGCGACACGCCCTTGGCGCGCCACAGCCTTGTCACGGCCTTGTCGCGACACTCGCGACATGGCCACCGTGACCTATTTTATTTCTTACTATTTTTAGAACTATTTCCATTCCGAAACATTGCTATTTATTTCTTTACTATTTTTATGCATTTTGGGCTTGGGCTAAATGGTTGGGCCGCATGTTTGCCTCCCCTTCATTTCCCCATGCCGCCGCCTAGGGTTTTCTATCTAGGGCGCGCCTCCTTCTCCTATCTATGTATTTCTCACGCTTGAATTAAACTACCGTTATGCTGTCGAGTTTACTCTAGATTGTTTGTTAAGGCGTCAACCAATTTCTCTTCTCATCCCATATTCATCAGTTCTCCCTCAAAAGAGAGCACCTTCTCATCCTTTCAATTCTCTTCTCACCAAAGTCTAGTCGATTCGACTCTAAAACCTATCCAACCGTGCGTGAGACGACCATTTACAAGTCCATCTTCGATCCTCTCGTGAATCTCCCAACGGGGTTCACATCAGAGGAGTTTCTTGATAGCTTGGAGGTCGGTATGGAGGTGCTCTTTTCATTTGAGTGTAATTGGGATTTTCCCAATAAGATTGAGCACCACCTCTCCCACCATAGTAGACTCGGTCCCCATACAAACCTCTCATATGATACTCCTCTTCATAGGCTTTTGTCTATTGAAGTTATTGCATTCTAAGCCGGGCATTGAGTCACTCTTGAGCTCGGACTCTCTCCTCTCTTTCTCTTTGTTCCATGGCCGCTTGGAGGTCTCTTTTTGGTCGTGCATTCTCAATTTCAAGGCAAAGAACCTCCAATTCATCATCACTATCATAGAAATCCATCTCAAAGGTTCCTTTGGGGGAACGAGATGGCATCACCTACAAGAAATACAAAAAGGAAAAAAAGATCAAATAACACAAGAGGGTTCGGGCTAGTCCCTTACCCAAAACAAATCAACCAATCGACGCACAATCACAAATAATTCCCCGGCAACGGCGCCAATTTTGATCGCTCCTCACCGAGGGCGAGGGTGTCAAAATAAATTTATAATCAAGACCCCGTTGTAGTACGGAGGTCAGGTTCGAACACGGGGAATTATGGATTGCACGAAGTTCGGTTGATAGACTACGAAACACGGGAAAACAAAGATAAACGCTCCAGGATCGAGCTTGTCAGGCGCGATCCCGAACCTAAGAGGTTCGAGCGCATGCCCAGAAACAAGGAAAAGGGGTACTGGAGGCTCGATCTCGAGCCTAGGGGGCTCGATCACGAGGCATTACCCAAACACAACGAGGGAAAAACAAGGGAAACAAAGGAGATCCTAGGGTAGGGGTTCGAATCAACACCAATCATACATGCTCAAACTCGAATCCCATCAAATCATGCTTTAAAACACAAGGATCGACGACTTTCGCAATCAATCAAGCCTAGCTCGGTTGACTTTCGTAAACCTAAGGCTCACTATCTACTCCTATGACCGCGGGATCGAGAAGCTTTTGCTTCTTTCCTTCAAACTGAGCCTTGTAATTGCCTTTTCACTTTCGCTACTTCGCCAACTACAAGGTTCGTTCCTCAACTTTTGCAAAGGAATCAACTCAAGAGCAAATAGACATGGAATTCAAGCATTCAATTCATGTATTCAACTCAAACACATGCAATTGGGCACCAATTATGCAATCAATCACTCAATCCTCATAAATCATGCCTAGATCTCATGGATCGAGAGGCTTTTGCTTCGTCCAAGCCGTTCGTTCGGTTTTCACAAACCAAACAACCTCCTCTCTACTCCTTGGCCATGGATTTTCCACTTTCGCCTCAAATCCATTCGGATCTAGCTTGCAATTGGCTTTTCTCTCTCGGTACTTCGCCAATTGCAAGTCGATCTCAAGCTTGGAGTAGAGAGGATGAAGATCTAGGGTAATCAAAAGGGGGAAATGAGATCAATCAAGCCCAATTGGGTTGGGATCTCACCCCATCCCTTGGATCCAACAATCTACTCAACAAACATGAAGGAAACCAAAGCAAACAACAAAATCCAAGCACAAATCATGATCAAGCAAGGCTGAACCACACATCAAGCAAGGAGAGGGGGAACGAACCACAAACAAGCAACAAAAGCCAAAGCCAAACTTGAATTAAGAAAGGCAAATAAGAATACTTACAATCCAAAGGCTAGACCCACAAATATATACTCAATTACTTAAGAAAATCTCTAATCACCCTCCAAATCCCCCCAAAAGGGGCTAGATCCCCTTTTGGGAAGAAAACTCTCTCAAATCTCACCTAACCCTAGCTCTCTCAATCTGACCCCCCCTCAAAATATCCCACCTAACCCGTTTTATACAAGTATTTTTAGGAATTAAAAAGAAAATCCCGAAAAAGCCCAAGTCTGCGAACAGGATCGAAGCGGAGGAGTTTCAGGATCGAGCCTCACTGGCTTGATCCAAGGCGGACGCCTGAACTTTTCCATCGAACCTACATGTGGTTCGGGATCGAACCTCACAGGATTGATCCTGAGCCTTACTTCTTGATTCTTCGCCCGGTTTGATCTCGTTTTGGCTCGGTTTGACTCGATTCTTCGCCCCTTCGCTTGGTCTTCACTTGTAGCTCTTCTTGGCCTCTTTCATTGCATCCTTAGCTCTTATTAAGCTTCTTGATTTCCTCCATTTCGTGTTGATCCAAAAACCGATGCGATCGATCCGAAAACCGCTGCGATCGATCAGAAAACCGCTGCAAATGATCAGAAAACCGCTGCAGTTGGTAAGGTTAAAACCGCTTCCTTAGATTCTATTGTAGCGGTTGTGGAAGTCTATAGCAGCGGTTCATTAAGTCGATTGGTAACCGCCACCTTACCTTGAAAAACCGCCACAATAGACCCAAGGCAGCGCCAGCACCTACAACGGTTGAAAAACCGCTGTCTTAGGCCTATTTGTAGCGTTTTTATACCATTTTGGAGCGGTTTTCGACCGCTACTAAAGACCTTTATTGTAGTAGTGTGTAATGAATACCAAGATTCCAAAATATGTTTTATGGGTAAAAGTACTTTTACCCATAAAACATATTTTTAATTTATTTTAATTACTTACAAGTTACAACTATAACAAATTAACTATTTTTTATAATTATCTTAATACAGTGTGATGTGGTATAATATGGTGTAAGAATTTCTTACAGTTTTAGTACATAGTTTACCACTTAAGTTTGTACTTTTACATGGTCATTGTATTTGGTTGATATTTTTAATAGAATTTTGCTAAATCCATCTAATAGATATCATGTATATTGTTTAAATTATAAGAAATCTATACTATATATTAAAGTTGTCCCTATTCGAGCTCTCACGTTAATTATGGCCTCACTTCAAATTAAACTCCTTTATTTGACAATAAAATATCCTTATTTATTTTATTATAAAAAATATAAGTATTTAAATCTTATCCATAAAATATATTCAAATCAAAATAATATATTTCTTATTTAAATCAAAAAAATTATAAATGTCTTTATCTTATCCATATAGATAGATACATTATATGTTAATATCAAAAAACCTATAATCTTTATTTTATATCAATTTCATCTATAGATATTATAATAATACTAATATTAAGTCACTCATGTCTATTTTAAATAATATTATGTATAATATTAAATCAATCTGTATTTAGCCAAATCTTATATACTGAATAAAATGTTATTATTTTATTTCTGATTCTTATTTAAGTAATATTATATAAAATATATTTTTATTTTTATTTTTAACAACAAATCGCGTATTCGAATTCAAATAATATTGTCATTGTTTAGGATAAAAAGACGTTATCAATATCTAAATCCTAATAATATTGTTATACATTATTCTATCAATTGAAATATCCTTTAAAAAATATGTTGGGACGGTGTTAAGGACGCTAAGTACTTAACACTGAAATAATGATTTCACCGTCCCTAGTTTTGATAATGACAAACTACTCTTTGAACTAATGTTATCACTTGAGCGTTTCAGGAAAATCGAAAAGAAAAGATAACAGGTTTGCGTCCATAGGTTGTATGGACGCCACAGGGTTGAAACGATATTCATCAATAAACTCCAAGTGTGAAAGGCGTTCTTCGAAGCTGTGGACTCCGTCCCATCAAGAAGAATCCTAAAGTTTTGGATAAGATCGAAATGAAACATCCTCGTATCCAGCAGACAACGATGAAATGCAATCAGCGGATAACGAGGGACTGCAACCTTTAATCCAGTGGATAAAGCCGCCAAGCAGTCACATTCAACCTGGATCTTTCGTGTGTCAGAAGCAACACCTGAAAGACTCCAATGTCGCCTTCAAGATCACATCTTCCCAAGTGAAAGGCTACAGAAATCGAGGACGCTGCAGAAGGGTTGAATAGTAATTCAATACTGTGCCACGCGTCCCAAATTGCTTCCCAAACCCTTGGCTATAAATACGAGTGATCGTATTAATGGCAAGGTGGGGTTTTTCAAGTGTTCTCAAGCTAAGCATTGAATAATCTCTCAGCAACCAAAGAGATTGAGCATTCAAGATCAAAACAGCTTGAGCCCCCAAAGAACAAATTAGAAAAATCATTATAACAAAAGAGAGAATCGCATTTCCTTGTTTGATAGGATTTGTAACTAAGCTATTGGACGACGAACGCTCCATAGGCTTAGAAGGACGTTTCTCGTTCTTAGACAGATTTGTATTAAGTTTGAGTGAGAAGTGTTAGTGGTTGAGAGATACACAATAGTGAACTAGCAAGGACGCTAGGGTCAGAGAAGTTTGTGTATCTGCCTTGTAATAGCACTTAGGACTCAAAGCAAATACAAGATCTAAGAAGAACGTGATTCAAAATCCTTCAAGCGAAGGTAGAGGTTTACTCACGAAAGACTAGTTGGTCTGAGTGAGGTTCCTCTCTAAATACCGCGTCCATCAGTATCTCTCTTATCCTTGTTTATTCCTGCTTGTGTTTATTATTCCGCTGCCTAAGGACGCTTCTCAGAAACGTCCTTAGAACTCGTTTTCGCTAACACACGATCCAACAAAATATTATTGATCGTGTCCCATACAAAGAGGAATGAACTAGTAATAGATTTATATGGTATGAGAAGATAAACCTTTCAATTCAAAAGAGGACAAAATGATTTTTATAATACATTATCTTAATAAAAGGGGTGATGTGGCGCATTGTGATGGCAGAATTTGCTTCGGCTTTTGTATATGGTAATAGATTAATAATATATTAATAAATAATAAAAGTGACATGTAGTATTATCTTTTGCAATCAATTACATGATCTTTTTAAAATCAAATAATTGTAATATTAAAAAATATCACTAATAATTAAAAATAAAGAATTCAAAGATCATTATTAAATATAATCATTAATATATCATCAAAATCATCTTTATCTTTCAAACTCTATATATAAATTAAGATATAGAAATGTAGCAAAAAAATTATATCTATGGCCAAAGCAAATACAAGATCTAAGAAGAACGTGATTCAAAATCCTTCAAGCGAAGGTAGAGGTTTACTCACGAAAGACTAGTTGGTCTGAGTGAGGTTCCTCTCTAAATACCGCGTCCATCAGTATCTCTCTTATCCTTGTTTATTCCTGCTTGTGTTTATTATTCCGCTGCCTGAGGACGCTTCTCAGAAACGTCCTTAGAACTCATTTTCGCTAACACACGATCCAACAATTGGTATCAGATCCTGGACTCTAGATTTTTGTTAGCTTTGCAGGAATATGACGTCATCCAGAAATGACGAAGTGATGGAACAGGTTGGAAATTCTTGTGGAAAGACCCAAAGTTGACGGACGGAAAGTTTGAAAGATGGAGACAAAGATTCGAGTGCTGGATCGCAAGTCAAAACTTTCAGTGCTGGACTGTTATCACCTATGGTGACTTCAAAATCGGCGCCTCCAAAATCGGCAAATATAGTGAGTGGAGCCCAGACGATTGGAAGAAGATGGAAACCAATGCTCAGGCAAAGGTCTATCTTCAATGCGCTCTGTGTGAACAGGACGCTACCAGGATCGGGAACTACAAGACTGCGAAGGAGATGTGGGAAGCCCTTGAGAAAATCCACATTGGATCTGCTGACATGAAGGCGGATCACCAAATGGATATCAAGCGAGAGTTCTATACCTTCACCATGAATGAAGAAGAGTCCATAAAGAGCTACTCGTTCCGTTTTGGTCAAATCTGTACCAAGATGGAACAACTTGGGATCACGGACGCTGAAATTTCTGACAGCATGAAAGTCCAAGTGATCATCGATGGACTCACAGGAGAATGGAACTTCGATAGGACTTCATTCAAGGAGAATCCCTTCAACAAGGGACTCCCTATGAGTAAAATCTTCGGGAAACTGAAGAAATATGAAGTCCGGCGCGAAAAGGATAAAAGCATCAAGGATCGCAGCATCGCTCTCCGATTTGAAGCCGAGAAGAGAAGAGAAAGGAGTCCAAAGGAAAGCGTCCTCTCAAGCTCAGAAGATGAGGACGAGGACGATGAGTTGGCTCTAATGACAAAAGCTTTCCGAAAGTTTTACAAGAAGGGAAAATTCCAAAAGAATTATTCCAAGGAGAAAGGTTCAAACAGCAAATCTTCAGACCAAGACCTGAAGGACATTACTTGTTACAACTATAACAGGAAAGGACACTTCACCAAGAATTGCTCTGCCCCTCAGAAGGACGACAAAGGCAAAAGAAAGGGCAAGGTGTACATTGCTACATGGGACGACATAGAGGACGATCCAGAAGGCTGGGCGTCCCCTGAGTCGTGCTTTATGGCAATAGGTGAAGGATCCTTGAGTAACACCCCAAGGTTGGACGACCCGGATCTAGCCTCCCTTTAGATGGAAGAACATGTATTCGATCTATCTCTTTTTGATGAAATCAAGAAATATGAGAAACCTGCGCTAGTTAAGTTCTTAACTAGAGTTCTTAAAGATAATATCAAACTTCAAGAGCATATTGATGAACTTGAAGAGGAGATAAAACAGAGAGAGTCCTTACCCTTAGATTCTTCTGAAATCCCGCCATTAGGAGTCCCTGAAGGTCCATGTAAGGACTGTGAAAAGCTCAGTGCAGATCTAAAGCATGCAAACGAAAAGAGTGTTAGGCTAAGGAGTGAAAACATGAAGCTATTTAAGGAAGCCAAAGAATTAGAAGTCAAGCTTAGCAAGAATCCCTTAGTTTTTCTTCCACAAGGATTTAAGGACGCTAGTACTTCCAATTCCATGCCCATAGATCTCAAAGCTTGCGCCCCATCAAAGCTGATGTTAGCTGAACAAAAAATCGAGTACTTGGAAGCTAAAATTGAGGCTCTAGTAAATACTGAATCAGATGTTGAGGGCAAGCCTTTCTATGCTAATTCCCAAGCTCAAAAGATTTTCAAAAACACTTGCAAGGGGGAAGGATCAAAAGTCATTGACCCCGAAGCAATGAGGAAAAGGCATATTGTGAAGGCAAATCCTAAGTACATCACGTTTGATTATTTCACTATATGCTTCAATTGCAATGGAAACGGACATACCAAAGCAAATTGTCCGAGTCCACGCAAGAAGTACTCTCAGTACGCTAACCAATCAAAGCCTTCCAAACGTAAGAACGGCCGTCGTAACAATGGTAGAAACCGTTCTGGTAACTATCATAAGGACGCCAATGCACATTATGATAGTCACCAGAACAACCACTACCATAGGAACGATGGACGGAATTACCAAAGGAAGAGTTCAGGGAAGCAAACTAAGTACTCCCAAGATGTAAACATTGATGAGTACTTGCCCCAAGCAGAGTTTTATCCATGTAACGAGCCAGGTAAGGATCACCTTGCCTGGGTCGCCAAACACTAACTTTGCATTTCAGGTGGAAGTGAGGGACTGCCCATGGGTGATCGATTCTAGAGCTTCAAAATCACATGACTGGATCGAAGTCCCATCTCACCTCACTTACCACAGGAAGTTCTGGAGGATTTGTATCCTTCGGAAACAAGGGCAAAGGAAGCATTCTAGGGACGGGAACGGCAAGAGTTAATAAATCAACCGAGGTCGCAAATGTCAATCTTGTTGAAGACTTAGGCTTCAACTTGTTAAGTGTCTCCCAAATGTGTGATCAAGGGAACAATTTGATTACATTTGACTCCGACAAGTGCCTAGTCGTCATCAAGGAAACAAACCAAGTTTTTCTAAGAGGGACGCGAAGAGACAACGTGTACTACCTAGACAATAGCTATGAACCACCAACAAAGCTATGTTTAGTGATCTCTCCTGAGCTCACTGAACTGTGGCATCGAAGGTTGGGTCATGCTGCACTCAGTACCATCCTCAGATTGTTCCAACAAGATCTTGTGCGAGGACTTCCCCGAATTGATCCTGAAAAGGCCGAAGTATGCGAAGCATGCATCCAAGGGAAGCAGACGAGAAGTTCTTTCAAGCCAAAGAACGAAGTTAACACTTCGAAGCCTTTGGAACTTCTCCACATAGATATTTGTGGACCAATGCGTACAACAAGTCAAGGAGGAAAGTGGTACATGTTTGTTATTGTCAATGATTATTCTAGATTCACTTGGATTCTTTTTCTTGTGTCCAAATCAGATGCATTCGAGGAATTCAAAGTGTTTGTCAAGTGAGTAGAAGTTGCTCTTGGGTTGAAGCTTAAAATAATAAGATCGGACCATGGGACTGAGTTTGAAAATTCTGAGTTCCATGAGTTTTGCAATGAAAGAGGCATCTCCCACAACTTCTCTGCCCCAAGGACTCCTCAACAAAATGGAGTGGTCGAACAAAAGAATAGGACGCTGGAGAATATGGCCAGAACCATGATGCTGGAGAGTGGCGTCCCCAAGTCTTTTTGGGTCGAAGCCATCTCTACAACAGCGTACATCCTGAACAGAGCCATGATTCGTCCAATTATGCACAAGACGTCCTACGAACTTCTAAAAGGAAGAGCACCAAACATCTCTCATCTGAGGACGTTTAGGTGTAAATGCTTCGTCCACAACAATGGAAAGGATAATCTGGGCAAGTTTGACGCTAGAAGCGACGAAGGTGTGTTCGTTGGCTATTCTCCCCACAACAAAGCCTATAGGGTTTATAACAAATGGTTACAGAAGATTGAAGAGAGCATCCATGTCATCTTCAAAGAAGATTCCGTGCTGAGAAAGGACGCTTCAAATCTACCTCAGCGAGAAGTCCTTTTCTCAATGCCTCCAAGGGACGCAGACACGGATGATGATGAGTCATTAAGAAGAAGAAGCAAGAAGTTTATCGGAAGCTCCTCCTTGCAAAATCCAAACTTTGTTCAAGGAGAAAGTAGAGATGAAGTCAGAACTGAGGAAGAACGCTCCCAAACTTGGCCACTCAACCAAACTTGTGAAGGTGAAGTTGATGAGTTAAGTCCTCAGGGGGAACGTCAAGTCGACGTGTTAAGTCCTCAAGGAGAATGTCAAGATTGTATTGAGTCATCAAGTGATCACTCTGAAGATGATTGCCAGGATCCAGGTTGTCAGGAAGAAACAACGAACGCCAAGCAAAGGACGTTCCAACAGGCAAAAGCTCACCATCGTGAGTTAATAGTTTCAAATCCTGACAAAGGCGTCCAAACCCGGTCAGCTGCAAATAAACCATGTGATATGGACCAAGCCTTCTATGCTTTCAATGCTTTTGTCTCTCTTGTGGAGCCAAAGAACATCAAGGAAGCATTAGAAGACCCTGATTGGATCATCGCAATGCAAGAAGAGCTGCACCAGTTTGAAAGAAACCAAGTATGGAAGCTCGTCCCCAAGCCCAAAGGCAAAAACATCATTGGGACGCGCTGGGTGTTCAGAAACAAACTTGATGATAATGGAAAAGTCTCAAGGAACAAGGCTCGTCTTGTTGCTCAAGGCTACAAACAAGAAGAGGGGGTAGATTTTGAAGAGACGTTTGCTCCAGTCGCAAGAATTGAAGCTATTCGTCTCCTCATTGCCTACGCCGCTCACAAAGGGTTCAAGTTGTTTCAAATGGACGTCAAGACTGCCTTCCTCAACGACAAACTCAAAGAGGAAGTCTACGTCCATCAACCCCCAGGTTTCGAGGACGTCAAACACCCGGATCATGTCTATCATCTTGACAGAGCGCTGTATGGACTCAAACAAGCTCTAAGAGCATGGTATGAAAGGTTTGCTCAGTTTCTTTTGAAACAAGGATACACCCGTGGATCCATTGATCAAACCTTGTTTATTAAAGAAGTCTCATAAGGACGTGTTAATTGTTCAAGTATATGTTGATGATATTATATTTGGATCAACTAACCCCGTCCTTGTAGAAAAATTCAAAGATTTGATGAGTAACGAATTCGAAATGAGTATGATTGGTGAGCTAAACTTCTTTTGGGGACTTCAAATCTCCCAATCAAGAGAAGGGACGCGCATCCATCAACAAAAATACATTCGTGAGATGCTCGAAAAATATGGAATGAATACTTCAAAGCCCATTGAGACACCCATTTCTCCCAACACTCGTTTGGACGCAGACGAGAAAGGTAAATGTGTGGAACAAAAGCTTTATCGAGGTATGATGGGTTCCTTACTCTATCTCACGGAAAGTAGGCCAGACATAATGTTTGTTGTGTGCCTTTGTGCTTGCTTTCAAGCTAACCCAAAGGAATCACATCTCCAAGAAGTTAAGAGGATTTTCAGGTACCTCAAAGGACGTGACGATCTTTGCCTATGGTACCCAAGAAAGACGTCCATCCTACTTCATGCCTACTCAGATGCAGACTACGCTGGCAACATTGTGGATCGAAAGAGTACTTCTGGAATGGCGCAATTCTTGGGATCTTGCCTTGTCTCATGTGGATCCAAGAAGCAAAATTTTGTAGCTCTTTCCACAGCCGAGGCAGAGTACGTCGCTGTTGCATCTTGCTGCTCTCAAGTCCTTTGGATAAAATACCAACTTGAAGACTATGGTATGTCCTTTGGCCCCGTTCCAATCAAGTGTGACAACACTAGTGCTATAAACATTGCTAAAAATCCTGTGCATCATTCTCGCACTAAGCATATTCACATAAGACATCATTTCTTGCGTGATAATGTGGAAAAAGGATTAATCTCCATGGAACATGTTAGGACAGAAGAACAAATAGCTGATATTTTCACCAAAGCACTAGACAAGCGTCCCTTCCAGCAACTTCGATTGCTTTTGGGGATGATAACTCTTAATTAAACATGTCCCGTTCTATTATTCTCTCCATGATTGGCTATGTTTAGTAGAAAGCATGTTGTAGGGATTGTTTGCTTTGTCATGTCATCTTGCATAAGGACGCTAGTCTAAGGAAGGTTTTTACATTGATTTCGAACATTCATTCTTCGCTTTTCAACTCTTAAAGAGTCCTTTGATCACCAAACCCTCACTACAAGCCGAAATGATGAGGACTCTAAGCTACCTCATGGCCTAAATCTTGCAAAAGCGTTCTATGAGCTTCTAATTTGTTATCTTACGGAACGTACTTGTAACGATTTTTCTTCAAAAGAACCCAAGCATGATCATAAGGACGCTCTTGAGTCTTGTCTTAGGACGCAATAATTTGTTCTGCCCCAAGCAACGGACGCAAGAAAGCAGTTGAAAAGAGCGTGGGTGATAGTTGCCGAAATCTGTGGAAGACAGTTGGATAAAAGGTGGAAACCTTTTTTGAATTTTGAAAAGGAAGTTGAAAAGTTTTTAGTTGCCCCAGTTTGGAATGTTTGTGGTGCGCGTGGCAGTCGAGGAAGATTTGACCGTTTCCTTGGAGAAGAAGAATTGCATTGGGAACCGTCGCGGAAGAAAGTAAGTTACCCCTTTACCCCCAAACCTAATCCTACCATGACCACTATAAAGTCATAGTTACTGGCCACTTTTCACTCTTTACCGCCTCCGTTTAACCTAAACACTCTCAACATTACCTTCTTCTTCGTCTTCCCAAAGTTTATGCCTTCTTCGTTCCAACTTGCATCAATGGCACCCAAATCCAGATACCAACCAGAGGAACTTCAATCGTTCTCAGCCACCAACCACAAGATCTAAACCCATAGATACTCAACCAAAACCCTCATCTCAAGCCAAGTATCCAAAATCCAAATTCCCTTTCGTTGACGCTGAAGGCTTAGACCCAGTTCTTCTGGACTGGTTAGTCTATCAGCCACGAGATCTTTATGGCTATGTGTTGGCAGCCAAGAACCTTCCCCATCTTGACTACATCCAAATCAAGAACTTGGAGGTATTCATGTCTCACTGGGTTAAGGTGAGACTTGCTGCGACAAAATGGGAGAACCCTGTTCTTCCCCATACGTCTCACCGCCACATTCTCACGGCTGAGTTGGTCCGAGACCCCTCGCACCTCATGAATGTTCTTCCCAACATCATCAAGGAGTTCATCATCGAATGGGATGAGAGCCAACCAAGGAAGAAGTACCCAAGAAAGAAGCCAGAGGGATGGAAGCCAGAATCTCCTCTCAAACCCCTAAGGGTTGAAGTGCCCCGTCCTTCAGTTCCGAGACGGCCTCGCACTTCCTCAAAAGTTCCAGCTCTTCCTGCCCCTCCTCAAAAGGACGCAACCATCAATGGCCAAGAGAGTTCATGGGACGATACTCCTCTCGTCCAACGTTCTACCAGGAGGACGACATCCATTTCTGCGATGGACGCCCCAAGCACTTCAGCTCCTCATCTGGAGGACTCTTCTTCAGAGGACTTCATGCTAGCCCTCACCTCCTCATGCCAAACATCTTACCCTTCCTCTCCTTCAAGACCTGACTCCTCCAACCTCCCCTACTTCCACACCAACGCCCCAATGGACCCAGCTTTCGAAACAGAGCTCCTTCAAGGATTGGCCGCCAATGCAAAGTACTTGGCCGATACTTTGCTCGAAGCTGCCTCGAAGGACTCCCCTCCTCCCAGATCCTCTCTCCTCTCCACGTTCGTGGATTTGTCTTCGCTACCTGCTAAGGAGTTCACTGCTGTATCTCCAGATGTTTCCTTCTCCACTCCTCTCCCCGAACCACTGATCTTAGAGGCATCACGTCCAAAGCCAAAGAAGGACGCTGCTCCCTCCAAAGATGCTCCCACTCCTTCAAAGGAACCTGCCTCGAAGGACGTTGGCGGCGGTACCAGTGGTGGTGGAGGTGAACCAGATGACGATGATAACAGTGATGGAGAAGATGAGCTGATAGTGACGAGGAAAGGGACGGTGATGACAGAGACGGAAAGGACGAGTCTGGATCGTCCAAGAATATTGTGCCCAGAGGCGTGAAGACCCACAAGATTATTCCTCCCTACGTCTTCTCTGTAAAGGACGTAGAAGATGGGAAAGCAGAGGAATTTCTTGAGCTCCTCAAATTTCAAGGATGGGAGAATCTGTTTGAGAACTTCATCGTTGCCGATCCCAACTGCATCCGACACTTCTACTGCAATGTGTCCATAACTACTACCAACAATGGAAGCTTTTCTGCTCAATGCTCAGTTCCAGATCCTGTTGAGGACGAGGATGACAATTCAGTTGAGATCAAGGAGATTCCCCTTCGCAAGAACATGGGCTTGCGCAAACCAAAGCCTGATTCCTTCTCCTCTCTTCCAGCCAATGAATTTGGCGATCTTTAAGAATCTGAAGTATGGTCCTTTCTGTACGATGGACGTCCTCCAGCCAAGTCGAAGGACAGAGTATCCAAGTGCTTACCGAGGACTGCGGCTCTGGCACATGACTTCATTGTCCGAAATGTCATTCCTCGCCAAGAGAAGAAGTCCGTAGTGCAAATCGCGGACGCCATTGTGTTGTACCACTTTCTCAAGAGAACTCAAATTGATCTCCCCACAATCATGCTACAACACATGGCTAAGTGTGCCTCGTCCTCGAAAACCGGCAAGCCTCACTCCTTCCCCTACGGTGCAGTCATCCAAAAATTCATGACAATATTCAATGGCTATCATCCCGTCCAAGAATTTCGTTATGGGACGTGATGGACGCCTAAGATGATGCAAAGAGTCCCGCACTCTGAGGAGTTTCCATCAGTTCTTGAGGAACGGAAACGACAGGCTGAAGACGCTGAGAGAAAGAGAAAAGCAGAGGAAGAAGTTGCTCAGAAAGCTGCTAAGAGGCAGAAAACGCTGCAAACAGAGGATCATCACGTCACTGACAAAGGAAAGCAGCCCATGAACGCTGACTCTACTCCTGTCAAGTCTCGTTTTCTTCCACAACCCACAGCCTCTCCTCCGTCCTTGAAGATACCTACTCCCCCAAGTGAAGCGTCCACCCAGGACTTGCTTAGGGTGATTCTTGCTCAGAACAGAGATATCCTCCAGTATCAGGATGCTTAGCTTGGCGCTCAACTTGAAACCAGGGATCTTGTCTCGAAACTTCTCTCTGCCGTCTCCACTTTGACGGACGTCATGTCTGCGTACCTCAAGAGAGACTGAATTGCTAAATGATCAATGCTGTACCATTTTGCTCCCCATGAAAAATCCAAATCTTTTGTGTGGCCTCAAAAACATTATTCTGTTTTTGCGTACATTGAACAATTTTTGCTCTGGATAATATTTTAAGTGATTGTTCCATTTAAATGTTCTCTAATTCCTTCCTAAGCGTTCACACTGCTCTAGTTATGACTGATTGCTTACATTTCTTACATAATTGCTTTCCTTTTCGATGATGCCAAAAGGGGGAAGTATAGTTTTGTAGAGATGTGTTGTTGACACGGCACCAAGCATGTCCTGGCCACCCGAGGCGCGACACCAAGTGATGTGAGCCCCACCAGGACGGCTAGCCAAGACGAGGAGGACTTGTCCGTGCGCTCCGATGGACCGATCACACGAGCTAGGACTCGGGCCATAACCCGAGCCACTTCGTCCATCATCGCGCGCGCCATTGCAAGCCACGGCGCAACCACCGGCGCGCCCATCTCCACATGCCTCGTCACCATAGGCGCGCCAAGTCTCCAGCCTGACGCCTCGCACCGCAACGCCAAGAACCTCCTTTTCGGCACCGTCCCAGTCGCGAGCGTCGAGCCACATGCCACGACGGGCCACCCCGGCGTGAGAACTTGAGGTTCCTGCGCGCCTCGTCCTCGACACTCGAGGTCCGAGCGCGCGCCAGCCTCGGCACGCCGATGCCGTGCCGCGCGCTTGCTAGCGTCGCGACACGCCCTTGGCGTGCCACAGCCTTGTCACGGCCTTGTCGCGACACTCGCGACTAGGCCACCGTGACCTATTTTATTTCTTACTATTTTTAGAACTATTTCCATTCCGAAACATTTCTATTTATGTCTTTACTATTTTTATGCATTTTGGGCTTGGGCTAAATGGTTGGGCCGCATGCTTGCATCCCCCTTCATTTCCCCATGCCCCCATGCCGCCGCCTAGGGTTTTTCTAGCTAGGGCGCGCCTCCTTCTCCTATATAAGGAGCACGTCCCTCTATGTATTTTTTACGCTTTGTTTTGATTAATGTTATGATGTCGAGTTTTCTCCAGAATGATTCATAAAGGCGTCAACCCCAATTTCTCTTCTCATCCCATATTCCTCAGTTCTCCCTCAAAAGAGAGCACCTTCTCATCCTTTCAATTCTCTTCTCACCAAAGTCTAGTCGATTCGACTCTAAAATCTATCCAACCGTGCGTGAGACGACCATTTACGAGTCCATCTTCGATCCTCTCGTGAATCTCGCAACGGGGTTCACATCAACTGGCATCAGAGCCTCGGATTGCGTAAGTCTTTCTCTCGCTTTTACTCGTTTTTTGCACGAATTTTTTTTTCTTCTCCACCATTTTCATTAGCTTCCGCTATATCTACCATCATTCATTTAGATCCATCGTTATTTGCTTCAAAAAATCAGAAAAATCAACAAAAAAATTGCCAAAACCCCACCGATTTGCACTAGTTTCGGTTCATCATCTTAAGTTTTCGAGCTTGCTTGCATTCTTCATGTTTGTTTGAATTGATTGATTTGTGCACATCGAAAATACCTTCTGTTTCTGTGAAGATTCGGTCTGCTCTTGGCCGATCTCGTGTTTGTTAGAAAAGGCAAGAATCTCGCAAGATATTGTTAGTTGCCGAAAATTCAAAAAAAAAAGCAGAAAATCAATTGGATAAGTAAAGCCAAAATAAGGCGACCTTATCCTATTAAATTAAAAAAAAAAGCAAAGATTTTGTGGGGACACACAAGCCAAAATAAGGCAAGTGTTTCCATATTTGCATTTATTTGATTCGGCCCCCTTGATTGCATATCTTTCCATATCTTCTCCAATATCTTATCATATCTTCAATATCTTTCTTGTTAGGAAACTTGCTTGATTGATAATATTTGATTGCAAGAATCTCGCCCTTTCCTTAAGGCCGAGATCCCTCTCTCTCCTTCTTTCCTTTCTTGCCAAGGCTTACCCTAAGCCGACGCCTCCTCTCTCTCTTCTTACTTGCATGCTTGATTGTCTTGCTTGTTTGTGCTTTTGTGTTGTTCCTTACTTGTGCACATCGAGATCCAAGCCTCCCCTACCCTTCGAGTACTTTTCGTGCAAACTAAGAGTACTTGCGTGGTGAGTCTTACAATATCTCGGCGCTTCTACTTGCTTGTTGTTGAGAATTTTTTAACCCCTTTTTCTTGCATGTCTATGGTTGAGATTGGAGACGGAAGTATGGAAGGGGATGAACTTTCAAACCAACAAGGAATTCAGCCACCGAACCCACCGACGGCGCCTAATAGCCTTCTCGGCGCGCCAACGCATTGGCGCAAGGGCTCGCCCCCGCAGCGGGTCTCGCGTCGCTTGAGGCGCGCTTTGCCAACCTCGAAGGATTGATGACGAGGTTTCTCAACTAGCAGTTGGCGCCACCAGCCGTAACCATTCACACACAGCACGCGCATCCGAGCGTAACGCCACACGGCGTCTCGGTTCCGCGGGCTTCGGCGCAAGAAAAAGGCAAAGGGCCTTTGGTGGACTCGACTAACCCGAATGGGATCCAACGATTGGAATCCATGAAGGAAAGCCGACCCACTAACCAGGCTCAACAGGTGGACGACATTGTTGACGTTCAATCCGATGAGGAGTATGACTCCGAGGAGTGGCGGCGTCACCAATCGAAAAAGAAGAAAAAGGCGGTCACTCCGACGCCTAAGAAAAAGCGATCCAAGGGCCGAGATGACTTCGATGTCGATGACTATTGAGGCCATCAAAGCCCCACAACTCCATATTCGGAAACCGAGGACTCTATGACGGAGTACGAGGAAGCTTCCGAGGAGGATTTTGACCACCCTCCGGTCCATGATTCGGAGGAGTGGATAGATCGGGATTGGGATTGGATTCCGAGACCCAAGTTGCCCGTGAACCGCGCGGAGTATGATCGGCTCGAGGGCCGTGACAACCGCGAACGGCCTCGGCGCAACGGGGATCGGCGTCGCCAAGACCGACACCGAGAGCACCAGCGGCGCCCTCGGCGCGACGAGGACGAGGACCCCAGCGACGGAAGCGACGTCTCCAGCCGAGGTCATGGCCGAGGCCCACGACGCCGACGCACACCCCCTCCGCGTGCCAACCGGCGCGCCGCAAACGATCGTCCGGCGCATGTATCACGCCGCGACGTCAAGGTAAAATTTCAAGAATTTTTTGGTAATTACAACCCTGATGAATTTATTTCTTGGTTACAGGGTACCGAGCACGTGCTCAAACATTGCCATTACGAGGAGCACGAGAAGGTCGAGGTGGTGATCCTTCATTTTAGGGGTGCCGCTCGGATGTGGTGGAACCGATTCGAATCGGATCGGGCCCGAAAGGGTAAAGCCCCCATAACCGAATGGCATCAACTCGTGTTTATTATGAAGAGGAAGTTCATCCCACCCGACTACAAGGAAAAAGTGAGGATCTTGATCCAAGACGCTCGCCAAGGTTCTCGGACTCCCGAGGAGTTTTTTGCTTACCTTGAAGATTTATTCTTCAAGGCCGGCATTAGTGCTTCCCCAGGGGCGTTGAAGTCTCGTTTCGTGGGGGGGCTTCACCAATGGATCCGAGATCGGTTGGTTGTCTTGCCAATCAAAGATTTGGGACATTTGATACACACGGCCATGGAGCTTCACACGCAATTCAAGAGGCCGAAGACGTCCACTTTTACAAGGTATAATTCTTCCCCTAGTCCATCCGCTTTAGGTACTAACCGGTTTGTTCCTCCTGCCATGTCTAAATCCAAGGTAGGTACCCCAACGACGGACTCCAAGGGCGCTTCGGTTGGCCAAAACCGTGACAAGGCAGCCCCTCCCCCACAAAGGACTCGAGACATCGAGTGCTATTTATGTGGTGGCCGAGGGCACTTGAAACGCGATTGCCCTAACTCGAAGCGAGTGCTTTTTTTGGCTCAATCCACAACGTATGAGTGTGTGGATGAACTTGAGTCCGAAGATGAGGATGCCGCGGCAATCGAAGACGATGCATATTATGTGCCATCGGACATCGATGCCGGCGTCGACAAATTGTTGCTAGTGACGCGCCGAGCGCTTAGCATGAGGGAATCCATGCCAACCGATCAACGGGAAAACATTTTCCGTACTCGGTGCTTGGTACAAAACAAGTCCCTTAGTGTGATCATAGATTCGGGATCGTGCAGAAATTTTTTATCAAGAAAAGTAGTCGATCATTTCAAGTTGCCACAAACGGATCATCCACGGCCGTACAAGCTTGCATGGATCTCCAACGATGGCGACCATTGGATCCGTAAACAGGTCAATCATTCCTTTTCTATTGGTTTATATTCCGATTCTATACTCTTTGATGTCACGAACATGGACGCCACCCATATTCTTCTTGGCCGTCCATGGCAATTTGACCGTCACGTGATTTATATTGGCCGGTTGAACACTTACATGTGCAATTACCATGGTAAACGCGTGACCATCTTACCTATATCTCCGAGTGAAGCATTGCAGGATGAGGCCGAAAGGCAACAAGCAAACGCTCGGGACACGTCCACGGTCGCGCCTACGCCGAATTCAAGCTCGAACGGCGCTTCTGGCCACGGACAACATTCTGACGGCGCTCCTGGTTCCAACACCCAACATTTTGGATTTCAAGAAGATTTGAACCAAAAACGCCGAGCAAAACCTAAGACTGAGCCAAGGACGCCGAGCTCGTCCTTGGCTGCGCATCGCAGCGCGCCAGCGCCATTGCCCAGCGGCGCTGGCTCGATCCAGCACCCTTCCAGCGGCGCGCCCAGTGCCAAAACTCATCCCTGGCCAAGCACTGATGGCCAGCAGATTGGTGCCCCTGGAGCACCTCGGGTGCGCGAGGACGCCGAGCCACCTCTTCTCGGTTCGGTGCAAGACCGGCTTTTCCTATGCCGTCGGCGCGATTTGGTCAAACACATCGAGGGGAGTACTACTTGCTTTCTTTTGTGTCCATTGCTTAATATTTCCATTGATTCGACACATGTATTACCCCCTCCTATTTCTGATTTGCTGCACGAGTATTCTGATATTATGCCTGCCGAGCTCCCCGACGGGTTGCCACCTATTCGGGGGATCGAGCATCGCATCGATCTCATTCCCGGCGCTTCATTGCCAAACCGGGCTGCGTATAGGGCGTCACCTAAGGAGACTCAAGAGCTTCAACGCCAAGTCCAATCCCTTTTGGACAAAGGCTATGTTCGAGAGTCCCTTAGCCCGTGTGCGATTCCGGTTATCTTGGTGCCCAAGAAGGATGGTTCGTGGAGGATGTGCGTGGATTGCCGAGCCATCAACCAGATTACCATCAAGTACCGTCACCCGATTCCCCACTTGGACGACATGTTAGACGAGTTGCATGGAGCCGTGCTGTTTTCGAAGATTGATTTGAGGAGCGGCTACCATCAAATTCGGATGCAAGAAGGGGACGAGTGGAAGACGGCTTTCAAGACCAAGCATGGTCTCTATGAGTGGTTGGTGATGCCCTTCGGCCTCACTAATGCTCCCTCTACTTTTATGCGTCTTATGAACTTTGTTTTACGTAAATTTTTGGGACTTTTCGTCGTCGTGTATTTTGACGACATTTTAGTTTATAGTAGAACTTTGGACGATCACGCGGGGCACCTTAGGCAGGTGTTAGATTGCCTCCGCGAACACTCTTTATATGTAAATCTGGACAAATGTGTGTTTTGCTCGGATACGACGAATTTTCTTGGCTTCGTCGTATCCAAGGATGGCCTACGAGTGGATTCTGACAAAATCCGGGCCATCCGTGAGTGGCCAACCCCAACGACCCCGACTATGGTTCGTTCTTTTTTGGGGCTCGCTGGATTCTATAGGCGATTCGTCAAGGACTTTAGTTCTATCGTCGGGCCACTCCATTCTTTGAACAAGAAGGCAGCCACAATAAAGTGGATGCCGCATCACGAGGCCGCCTTCGAGGCCTTGAAAGATGCTTTATGCCGAGCCCCGGTACTGCAATTGCCGGACATTACAAAGCGCTTCGAGATCAAGTGCGACGCTTCCGATTATGGTATTGGCGGCGTACTCCTTCAAGAACAATGGCCTATCGCTTACTTTAGCGAAAAGCTAGCTGGGGCTACACTGAATTATCCGACCTATGATAAAGAGCTCTACGCTGTTATTCGGGTCCTAAAGACGTGGCAACATTATCTCTGGCCAAGCGAGTTCGCAATTCATACGGATCACGCGGTCTTGGATTATCTTTAGAGTCAAACGACTCTTAATAGGCGCCACGCACGTTGGGTTGAGTTCATGGAGACGTTCGCTTACGTCATTGCTCACAAAAAAGGAAAAGAGAACGTCGTCGCCGACGCTCTCTCTCGAAGGTACATTTTACTCACCCAATTACATACAAAAATGCTTGGTTTTGCTATGATCAAGGAGTTGTACACCTCAGATCCGTACTTCTCCTCAATCATAAAGGAACTTGAGCATTCGCGGATCCATGAGTCCTTCTTCTTGGACAACGGTTATCTTTACCGAGCTGGGAAGCTTTGCATTCCAGCATCTTCGTTGAGACATCTATTGCTCCAAGAGGCTCATGATGGCCGAGGCCACTTTGGCATAGCCAAAACGTTGACAGCACTTCGTGAGCATTTCTTTTGGCCTCACATGGATCGAGATGTTAACAAGTATTGTCAAAGTTGTGTATCGTGCCATACTGCCAAGTCTCGGTCACAACCGCATGGACTTTACACGCCACTTCCAATACCGGACGCCCCATGGGAAGATCTTTCAATGGATTTTATTACGGGCCTTCCGACGTCGAGGCGTGGAAAGGACTCTATTTTCGTAGTCGTGGACCGGTTTTCCAAAATGGCCCACTTTATTGCATGTAAAGGGACAAACAACGCGGTGGAAATCGCTAATTTGTTCTTTGAACATGTGGTGAAGCTACATGGTACTCCTAGAACTATTGTTAGTGATAGGGATACCAAGTTCTGCAACCATTTTTGGAGGACGCTTTGGGGGAAGTTAGGAACACGACTCCTGTTTTCAACAGCTTATCACCCCCAGACCGATGGTCAGACTGAGGTGACCAATCGGACCTTGGGCACTCTTCTTCGGACGATGCTCAAGGCGAAC
Source organism: Fallopia convolvulus (assembly GCA_964016875.1). NCBI lineage: Eukaryota > Viridiplantae > Streptophyta > Magnoliopsida > Caryophyllales > Polygonaceae > Fallopia > Fallopia convolvulus. The sequence goes on from OZ024735.1 coordinate 268,808, forward strand.
CCACGTCGGTGGGAGGACTTACTTTGCCATGTTGAGTTTGCATATAACAGGTCCTTTCACTCTGCGACGAAGATGACCCCTTTCGAGGTGGTCTACGGGCGTAATCCTCACACGCCTATGGATTTGGTGCCTTTGCCCTACAAGCCCGAGGAGCATGTCGACGCGGCCAACCGCGCTGACCACATCCGACGCCTCCATGAGCGCACCAAGGCGCAGCTGCTGCGACGCGCCGATCAATACGCGGCCCAGCGTAACAAGGGCCGCCGCGCGTTGATCTTCGAGCCCGGAGATTTGGTCTGGCTCCATCTTCAGAAGAATCGTTTTCCCGCTGCTAGGAGGACGAAGCTCCACCCACGAGGGGACGGTCCATTCAAGGTTCTCCGGCGCATCAACAACAACGCTTACGTCCTCGACCTCCCGGGTAAATACAACGTTTCCGCCTCCTTCAATGTCTCGGATCTATCTCCATATGTCGATTCCGAGTATAATGACGAGGAAACGGGGACGTTTCCCACCCAAGGGGGGGAGGGTGATATGAGCCCCACCAGGACGGCTAGCCAAGACGAGGAGGACTTGTCCGTGCGCTCCGATGGACTGATCACACGAGATAGGACTCGGGCCATAACCCGAGCCACTTCGTCCATCATCGCGCGCGCCATTGCAAGCCACGGCGCAACCACCGGCGCGCCCATCTCCACATGCCTCGTCACCATAGGCGCGCCAAGTCTCCAGCCCGACGCCTCGCACCGCAGCGCCGAGAACCTCCTTCTCGGCACCGTCCCAGTCGCGAGCGTCGAGCCACATGCCAGGCCGGGCCACCCCGGCGTGGGAACTTGAGGTTCCTGCGCTCCTCGTCCTCGACACTCGAGGTCCGAGCGCGCGCCAGCCTCGGCACGCCGAAGCCGTGCCGCGCGCTTGCCAGCGTCGCGACATGCCCTTGGCATGCCACAACCTTGTCACGGCCTTGTCGCGACACTCGCGACTAGGCCACCGTGACCTATTTTATTTCTTACTATTTTTAGAACTATTTCCATTCCGAAACATTGCTATTTATGTCTTTACTATTTTTATGCATTTTGGGCTTGGGCTAAATGGTTGGGCCGCATGCTTGCATCCCCCTTCATTTCCCTATGCCGCCGCCTAGGGTTTTTCTAGCTAGGGCGCGCCTCCTTCTCCTATATAAGGAGCACGCCCCTCTATGTATTTCTTACGCTTTGTTTTGATTAATGTTATGCTGTCGAGTTTTCTCCAGAACGATTCATAAAGGCGTCAACCCGAATTTCTCTTCTCATCCCATATTCCTCAGTTCTCCCTCAAAAGAGAGCACCTTCTCATCCTTTCAATTCTCTTCTCACCAAAGTCTAGTCGATTCGACTCTAAAATCTATCCAACCGTGCGTGAGACGACCATTTACGAGTCCATCTTCGATCCTCTCGTGAATCTCCCAACGGGGTTCACATCACCAAGGTACCATGGCACGGTGCCAAGGGTGCCATGGCCACCCGAGGCGCATCCCCAAGGCACCATGGCACGGCACTTGAACAGTCATGACATGCCAAGGTCCGACGCCAGGACACCCTGGCACAATGCCAAGGGTGTCATGACACGGCACCGGGCACATCTTAGCACGCCAAGGCACGGTGCCAAGGTTGCCATGACACGACACCGAGCATGCCATGGCCATCCGAGGCGCGCACCAAGGCACCATGACACGGCACTTGGCATGTCATGACACGCCAAGGTGCGTAGCCACGACACCCTGGATCGATGCCAAGGGTGTCCTGACACGCCAAGGTGCGTCGCCACGACACCCTGACACGCTGCCAAGGGTGTCATGACACGGCACCGGGCACGTCTTGGCACGCCAAGGCACGGTGCCAAGGGTGCCATGGCACGGCACCGAGCATGTCATGGCCACCCGAGGCACGTCACCAAGGCACCATGGCACGGCACTTGGCATGTCATGACACGCCAAGGTGCGTCGCCGCGATACCCTGGCACGATGCCGAGGGTGTCATGACACGGCACCCGGCACGTCTTGGCACGCCAAGGCACGGTGCCAAGGTTGCCATGGCATGGCACCAAGCATGTCATGGACACCCGAGGCACGTCACGAAGGCACCATGGCACGGCACTTGGCATGTCATGACAAGCCAAGGTGCGTCGCCACGCCTCCCTAGCACGATGCCAAGGGTGCCATGACACGGCACCAAGCATGTCCTGGCCACCCGAGGCTCGGCACCAAAGTACCATGGCACGGTGCCAAGGGTGCCATGGCCACCCGAGGCGCGTCCCCAAGGCACCATGGCACGACACTTGAACAGTCATGACTTGCCAAAGTGCGACGCCACGACACCCTGGCACGATGCCAAGGGTGTCATGACACGACACCGGGCACGTCTTGGCACGCCAAGGCACGGTGCCAAGGGTGCCATGACGCGGCACCAAGCATGTCATGGCCACCCGAGGCGCGTCACCATGGTGCCACGGCACGGTGCCAAGGGTGCCATGGCACGACACCAAGCATGTCATGACATGCCAAGGTGCGACGCTAGGACACGCTGCCACGATGCCAAGGGTGTCCTGACACGGCACCGGGCATGTCTTGGCACGCCAAGGCACGGTGCCAAGGTTGCCATGACACGGCACCGAGCATGCCATGGCCACCCGAGGCGCGTCACCAAGGCACCATGACACGGCACTTGGCATGTCATGACACGCCAAGGTGCGTCGCCACGACACCCTGGATCGATACCAAGGGTGTCATGACACGGCACCGGGAACGTCTTGGCACGCCAAGGCACGGTGCCAAGGTTGCCATGACACGGCACCGAGCATGCCATGGCCACCCGAGGCGCGTCACCAAGGCACCATGACACGACACTTGGCCTGTCATGACACGCCAAGGTGCATCGCCACGACACCCTGGATCGATGCCAAGGGTGTCATGACACGGCACCGGGCACGTCTTGGCACGCCAAGGCACGGTGCCAAGGGTGCCATGGCACGGAAACGAGCATGTCATGGCACGGCACCGAGGCGCGTCACCAAGGCACCATGTCACTTTACTTGGCATGTCACGACACGCCAAGGTGCGTCGCCGCGACACCCTGGCACGATGCCGAGGGTGTCATGACATGGCACCCGGCATGTCTTGGCACGCCAAGGCACGGTGCCAAGGGTGCCATGGCACGGCACCGAGCATGCCATAGCCACCCGAGGCGCGTCACCAAGGCACCATGACACGGCACTTGGCATGTCATGACACGCCAAGGTGCGTCGCCACGACACCCTGGATCGATGCCAAGGGTGTCATGACACGGCACCGGGCACGTCTTGTCACGCCAAGGCACGGTGCCAAGGGTGCCATGGCACGACACCGAGCATGCCATGGCCACCCGAGGCTCGTCACCAAGGCACCATGGCACGGCACTTGGCATGTCATGACACGCCAAGGTGCGTCGCCACGACACCCTGACACGCTGCCAAGGGTGTCATGACACGGCACCGGGCACGTCTTGGCACGCCAAGGCACGGTGCCAAGGGTGCCATGGCACGGCACCGAGCATGTCATGGCCACCCGAGGCGCGTCACCAAGGCACCATGGCACGGCACTTGGCATGTCATGACACGCCAAGGTGCGTCGCCGCGACACCCTGGCACGATGCCGAGGGTGTCATGACACGGCACCCG